>QEOT01122657.1:0-32829 GCA_003123785.1 Pterocarya stenoptera | reverse complement strand
TTGGTCTGCGAAATTCAGAGGTGAAACGTTTCCAAGCGCTGAAAATTCTAGGGCTCTACCTACTTTATATCTAGCGGCAGCACGTAGATGATCAAAAAGTAATAACAAATCGGTCCTGCTACCGTACCGATAAAAGCTACCGATAATTTCGTCGATTCTATAAGAAAAATGTTACTCTTATCACTAGTTTATATAGTTGATTTTTTTGATTTTTAAAATTTTTATTATTATTATTTTTTTACTTAATGATTAATTAAGTATTTTTTAATAATATTATGAATTTTTTTATTTTTTAAAAAATATTTAGATGTATTAAAAAAATTACAAAAAAATTACAAAAAAAAACACATAAATTTACATTAACAGTAGAGGGAGCTGTAGCTTCCAGCTGTGGGAGTAGCACCGCTCATTCTATAATTTTATGTTTTTTATGGGTAGTGCTACATCCCTGGGACTCCCGCTGGGAGTTCCTGTTGGGAGTGTAGTGTTTTTTTTATGTGTTTTTTCTTTAAATTATTTTTTATATAAATTTTTAATTCTTTTTAATATTTTTAAAAAATAAAATAAATTTAGAATATTATTTAAAAATATTTCTTTAATCACGAAATAAAATAAAAAATATTTTTTAATGATTTTTTTTTTTACTTTCTGATTAAGAAAGTGTTTTTTAATAATGTTCTAAATTCTCAGCGGGGCTCTAGCTTTTTTTACTTAAATTTAAAATATCATTATAAAAAAATTATTAAAAAATAATTACTTAATCACGAAGTAAAAAAAAAAAATTATAATTTTTTAGTTTACTTCGTGATTAAAGAAGTATTTTTTAATAAAATTATAATTTTTATTTTACTTTTTAAAATTTTTTAATTCATTAAAAATATCTATATAAAAAAGAAATTAAAAAAATACATATAAAAAAGAGTGTTGCTACACTCACCGCTCCCAGCTACCGCTGGAAACTACCTTTAGTAGGAAGTTGTGTTTTTATTTTTTTTCTTATTTCATATATGTATTTTTTTACAGTTTAAATATTTTTTAAAAAAATAAAAAAAATTATAATATTATTAAACAATGCTTTCTTAATCTCTAAATAAAAAAAAAATTAAAAAATCAAAGCGATAGAATGGAACGATAGAATTGAGTGGTAAGAGTAGTATTATTCTATAAAAAAACACTAGAGCCCCAGCGGGAGCTCCAAGCGGGGGCCCCCAACGAGACTCTAGCATTTTCCTTTTTTTATATATTTTTTTGAATATCTTAAAACATTTTAAATTATATATATAAATTTATTAATAATTACTTTCTTAATTATTAAAAAAACTTATATCCGTCTATTTGCGAACCAGTTTATCAGTTATCGAGCATTTTTCTATTAAAAAATAATGTTTGTCTCCTTTTTTTTCTGAATCAATAACAAATAGTTGGATTACATAGAATAATTACTTTATTAGTTATTACATAGAATAATTATTTATTAGTTAAATATTTATCTATTCTCCTTACAACATTTACAAAATTCAGAACAAATTTTCAAATAAATTATCTTCCCAAACGTCATTTAGAGGACCTGGAAAACTGTTGTATAACCACTTTTTTATCACCACAAGTGCTAGAGCCGCCGATACACTCCCCACTTAGAATGTTTTATTTTTTTTAATTTTTTAAATATTTTTTTTATAAAAATATATAATATTACTAAAAAATAAGTAAAAAAATATTTGTAAAAATGCTCGGAATCCAGAATGGAGACCTCAAGCATTTCTCTTTTATTAGTCCGAGGATTTTCCACTTGCCACAAATCCTCCAACAAAGTTCCATGAAATCACAGTTTAACGATATCTACCTTTAAGAATTTTGGATCGGAGAAAGATGTTTTTTTTTTTTAATTTTTGTGAAAGTCCTAAACATGTTTAGTATGATATTATTTTTAGATGTATTTTACCGGAATTTTATAAATAAATAAAAGGTTAGACTGTTAAAAATATGTTTAGGAAAAAAGGTTTTGCGGTTTTCCGTTAAAGTTGTTTTGATTTTTATTTTTATTTTTCAAAATTGAAGGCAAATGATTGGATGATTTTTTTAAGAGGCAAGGAAATATTTTAGGCCTAGTTTGTTTTCAGATATGAGATGAGATTAAAGTTAAATAGGTGAATAAAATATTGTTAGAATATATTTTTTAATATTATATTTGTTTTGGGATTTGAAAAAATTGAATTTTTTATTTTATTTTGTATGTAGATTTGAAAAAGTTGTAATGATGGGATGTGAGGTTTTCAAAATTTTTAAAATTTTGAATTTTGATCTTGAAAACAAACAAGGCCTATTTTAAAGTTTCAAAGATATTTGGAATGAGATTGAAAAACAATTTCTAAAAATTCTGAGTATTTTTATATATCAACATAAAGAAAGTAGACTTCAAACAAATGTAGTAGTCCCTTTTCATTATGAAGTTAAAATTTATTGTTTTTCATATTTAATTTTTAATTATTTTTGCTGTGAAGTAATGTATAATGAGGTTAACGGTGGAATCTATCACTCTATTTTTAAATTGGTATCATGTTCGAGAACAAAATTTCGACTGATCCCAAAAGTCCACTGGTCCTCAATAAGAAATCTACAATCTACATCTCTCTTTTTTTATTGGCGTTGAGTTTGTTACAAGTGTATTTCGAGCAATTTCAAGAAAAATTCTCTCAATCTAATGATCTCTAGATATTGTTTATATCCAAAAGCAATCAAATGATTCAAATCTTAGACTTGAAGTGAGCATACTACCAATGATCAAGACTATTATCACTTGAGCTAACTCCTAATTATGAATTAAATCAATAAAATTATAATATCACCTAATAAACAGCACACTGCCAAAATACGGGCAGAACTTGCTTATGAAAAGAAGACGGGTTGCCCTCTTAAAAAAGTAAAAAAAATATAATAATAAGTTTGAGGAGTGTTGATACTCGTTGGGAAAATAATTGTTTTGTTGTTTTTATTTAATAGTTGTTGTTCTTAATATACAAGTTATGTAAAAAGAAAAATAATTTATGCAAATCACTTGAAAAGAAATGAAATCCAACAACAATTCCCACATTTTTATGTTAGTTTTTTTTCTCAAAGAGTTTGCTAAGACTGCAAATCGATCGATCCGATCAGGTCTGGAGATGGACCGAACATCTTCAGTCTATTATTTTTCTGGACCAGAACGGACCGAGCAACCATAGGGACCGAACCCGACCAGTAGCTATCGGTTCATTCGCTCCAGCCCAATTATTTATTTTTCTTCTTTTTTTTTTAAATATATTAATAAAAGAATTTATTTAAAATACTAAATTAAAATTAAATGAATTATTAGTGGAGATTATATAACTAATTCAATAAAAAAATATTTTATATTGTCAATGATAATAAATTATATAAAAATTACATTATTAATTTATATAATTACTATATAATTAGATAATTGAAATTATATATTAGTTAATTGATAGAATATTAATAAGTGTTAATAACATATTTAAAACTTTATATTGTTAATGGTGATAGGTTAAATGAAAATTACATAATAAATTGTACAAGTATTATATAAATAATATATATAAATTTCTTTTTTTTCATTCGGTCCGGTCTGGGGTGGAAAAACCCTGGATCGAGATCCGACCGAAACTTTTCGATCCCCTAAAACATGGACTGAGACCAACCAGTCTTAGTCTTAGTCTGATCTGGTCGGTTTCTCCGGTTCGGACCAACTGTATTTCACCCTTGGAGTTCACAAAATTGTATTAAACATTACTCATGAAAAAAACCTTACAGTTTATTTTTTGAATTATAACTATTGCACTTAATCAACCCAAAACATTTTTCCTGAGTATATAGGACACATACAAGACTATCTTCTATGCGAGCTAGTTTAGAGATTCAAGGAAGTCATGAAAAGACATGATACTAAAGTTAATTACAATTGACCAATGAAATAAGTAGTGAAAAATAAATTTATAATCTCATCATTTGACCACTCTCGATCTCCAAAGCTACTTGCGTTTTTCTCCTTCCAAATACATCATTATAGACAAATTAGGACCATTTTCCACACTGTTAGCATTTGAGGGTTGTCCCAAATGTCTCGTCAAGAAGCTCGGAGGTCGATTACAATTTTCGGCATCACCCAAGCCAATCCCAACTGAACAAAGAAGCCATTCCACAAGTTTGAAGCAACCTCACAATGAAATAATAGATGATCTACAAATTGTTCAGTCCTTTTGCACATACAATGTCAATCTATGACTATGACATGATGTTTCCGTAGGTTGTCTATTGTAAGGATCTTCAAGTCGTCCATACAAATATATTTGCCTTCAATGGTGCTTTTGTCTTCCAAATACTTTCCATGGGAATGGATTTATATTATGTGTGATCATGGCTTGATAGTAGGAACAAACAATGAACTCCCATTTCTTAGAACTTTCTTAGAAAGACACCAAAAAACCTTGTCTTCAACTCCCCTCATGATATGGGTACAGTACACTCGATCATAAAACTCCAAGAAAACGTCAACTTTCAAGTCTTGTGCATCTCTGAAACATGTAACGTTCCATTAGGGAGCACAATGAGATAGAATCAAGAGGTTCGCAATTCAGGCTTTTTTCAATCTTGCTATGCCAAATAATTCTGGATAAGCTTTCTTAAGTGGTCTTTCACCACATCATACATCATGCCAAAATTTGATTTTGGACCTATCACCCACCTCAAAACGGATATTTCTTGAATATGTGTCTCGTCCTCTTCTTATGTCTTTCCATAGTTCTACCTTTATGACCCATTTACCTCGTTGGAATACCATTATCCCCATGACGGCTCTCTATAGTGCTCCATGTTCGTTGTGGTATCTCAATAGACATTTACCAAGCAAAGCTTTGTTATAAGATTACAAGTTCTAAATACCCAATTTTGCTTTCGAGATAGGGGAGCTCACTATGGCCCATTTTAGCAAGTGAAATTTAAACTCATCATTCATCCCCTCCTGCCCCAAAAAACAAGAAACCTCATTAAAGTTTCTCCATGCAATGAGCCACTTTGGTGGGAAGCGAAAAGAGTGACAAAAAATAAGTTGGCAAGTTGGAAATGGTATTTTTTTTTCTCTTCTTCTTAAAATGACCCTACTACCTCTGGATAGATACACCTTTTCCAACTAGCCAACTCTCGCTCCATTTTTTTTTAAGTCTTTATCCCAAATCGATTTCAATTTGAACATGACACCCAAAGGAAGACCCAAATATTTTATCGACAGCTGGGATAGCTTACATTCCAGAATGTTAACCATGCTCTCCACATTCGGAACATTCCCCACTTAGACTACTTTTGATTTAGCTAAGTTTACCTTCAACCCCGAAGCAGCTTCAAAGCATAAAAAGGGAGTGCCCTCAAAGCTTGAATTTGATCATGAATTGCGTCACAAAAGATTAAGGTATTATTAGCAAATAGTATGTGAGATATGTGTAGCGAACTAGTATTTGTCTCCCCTACTAAGAACCCGGATAAGAACCCACCCTCCACGACACCCAAAACCATCTTTATAAAGGCTTCCATTACAAAAACAAAAGGTATAGGAGATAGACGGTCACCTTGTCCTAAGCATCGTGAACTCCTAAAAAAACCCTTTGGTGTGTCATTCACCAAGATAGAAAAACATTCAATAGAGATACACTGTTTGATCCAAGAGCAACATTTTGAACCAAAGCCACATATCTCAAGCATGTATAACAAAAATATACAATTAACATGGTCATATGCATTCTCCATATCAAGCTTACACAAGAGTTCCGACACTCCCGACTTGAGTCTACTATCTAAGCATTCATTTGCAATAACCACCAAATCAAGAATTTGCTTACCTCAGATAAAAGGCATTTTGAGGCTTTAAGATTAACTTTTCAACCACCATGCTCAATCCATTTGCCAAAACTTTTGAAATGATCGTATAAATTCCACTTACCAAGCTAGTAGGCGATAATCTTTTATCATTACAACGCCGATTTTTTTAGAATAAGAACAATAAATGTTGCATTAAGACTCTTTTCAGACATACCAATTTCATTTGCCATTCTTCTTAACACTTTTTTTTTATTTTTGTTTCTTCAAAAGGCCTCTATGTTGTCTTGCTTCTTGCAATTCAAGAGCGTCAAAGTGAAACCATCTAGTCGCGGTCACCAAGAGAATTGTTCTAAAAGCAAACTCTTGTAATAGTTGACAATGTGACCTGTGATCTCGATTTGGTTGGAAGAAACCGATCCATCAACCATCAACATATCAATAGCGTTGTTCCTCCTATGCGAGTCAGCCACCCGATAAGAAAACCTAGTGCATGTATCTCCTTCCTTCAACCAAAGTGCTTTCTTTTGCTCAGATGACTAACCCATGAGAGAGATGGATTCAGTTGTTTTAAAAAATTAACAATTGTAAATCAACTACATAATGTAAAATGTAAATAAAGTAATAAGTAACAATAAATAAAAAGAGTAAGAGAGAAGCAAATTCAATATTTTAATGAGATTCAGGCCCACTGCTTACGTCCTTGCCTCAAGCTACCCCTTAACGATTCCTAAATTCACTATTCAACTTCCTTCAGGTGGAGATAGAAACCTGTTACATATTTTAGTAATACCGCTTCAAAGAGACTGTGTAGAACACCTTGTATACTTACTCACCTTACTAGTGATGAGTCACCTATTTCCCGTGTAGAACTTCTACTACACTCACAAGGCTTACACACATTCTCTTACTGTTTATATAGGAGTTTATAGTTGATAAGTTATTAGAGTACACTCCTTAATGAGTGAAATGAAAGCAGTACAGTGCAAACTATATCTCTATCAAAATGAACAAGTGTTAAAGCTCAATACTTATAGAAGAGAGATTGAAATGAATGTTGTAAAGCCTGTAGTTGATGTGTTGTGTTGTGATTTTGAAGATCTCAAGTAAACTATTTATAGACATATAAGACTTCATTTTCAACTTTCAAAATATTCAAATGTTAAAAAGAATCATCACTTATTTTTCAAAGATTTCAAATAAAAGTTTTTGCAATTGTTAAAGACAATATTATTCACTTTTCAAATCTTTTTTTTTTTTTTACATATGTCAAAAAAAGCATCAATCACTTTCCAAAATTTTTAAACTTATCATACATATGTGAGAGATGACAATCAATCATCTTTTCAGTTTTCAAAATTCAAACTTTCAATCATGTCATGCACATGTAAAATGAAACTTGATGCTTTATGAGAAATGATTCTTTTTTAACTTTAACCATTTTTCGAATTTTGAAAGAGATGTACAAAATTTACTTTGAGAATTTTATTTGTAAACTTGTTTTATTTCTTGCTCCTGCTTGATACGTTAATATGCTTGGCTCCATTATGTGTACAACTTGAGCTTGAGACTTATTTTTGCTTGAACGTGTTTGCTATTATCAAAATTCATATGTAGATATATAATTATATGATACTTGAAATCTTGGATTCAGCACTCTCAACTTTTGTCTCCAAGATATTTCTTGTAATAGAAAGACACTTTTGAAGTCTGCAGACACTTGAATTTAGCGAGCCTTCTCCGTTTCAGATAATACCCTCTCTTCCTCTACTCCTTCCAATCGTTTAAGTTTCAAAGATAGTAGATTTTTGAGCTTCCACATTACCAAATGCTTGCTCATTTCAAGCTTTCAAATATTTATTCAGAGGCTTCAATTTAAATGTCATGATGTAACTTAGTGCCATGGAATTGATAAGAAGACAACCATTACAAGCTCAATTGAGGAAGCCATCCAATTTCAACCACATGTTGAAGCACCTTAGGTCACCATGAATACCTACAATCAAGAAGGATGTGAAAGTGATCTAAACACAACTTGGGAAGCCTCTTTTGGATAAGTTCCAAATAATGTGCTTCCCATTCAGGTGATACTAGGAATCGAGCAATCCTTGATCAGATTTTCTCGCAAGCTTAACCAAGTGTAAGTGCCTCCTGCAAAAGTTATAACCATTACAAAAATTTAAAATACATACATATATAATCTTGTGCAAACCATGGCAAATTGGAAATGGTGGGTCCAATACTTGTAAAGGCATATTGCATCGGAGGTAGCCGTAGATACNAGATTTTCTCGCAAGCTTAACCAAGTGTAAGTGCCTCCTGCAAAAGTTATAACCATTACAAAAATTTAAAATACATACATATATAATCTTGTGCAAACCATGGCAAATTGGAAATGGTGGGTCCAATACTTGTAAAGGCATATTGCATCGGAGGTAGCCGTAGATACCGTCTCATGTATCACTATAACAATTAAATTTGAAATTAATACCGATTAAATGAAAATAAATAAATTAAAATAAGAAAATGAAATTCAAGTCCCACGATTACCAGATCCAGGTTGATTACCACTCTCCTCCTTGACATCGGCCTTCTCATAGTCAATAACATCCGGAACATGAATTGGAGTCCCCGTAATCTAATGCTACGTGCAAATCAAAGTCTCCACAGTGGTCTAAGCCAATGAACTCTAGAATGAATCCAATACCCGCCCTTCGGTGCTAAAAATCGACTTTGAGGCTACGGTGCTAATAGAGATGACCAAAATACTGCGGGTTATCTCTCCAAGGATGAGATACTTCACAGCATTTACCTTCCACCAACTTAATATATCAAACTCTCGTGAAAATGGTTGAAGTTCCGCTACCAAATATCTGTCTATCTCTGACTTAGCATCTGTAGAACTCAGAACGAAGGGCGTCTGCTCCAAGCTCTCACCCCAGTCCAATCTATATCTTTTCCCAATCGCCAAAGGCATGTGGTCTGCTGGCATAAACATTCAGCCTCCAAAATTGAGGTCCTGAGTTCGAAACCCTCATTCCCCAAATGTACTAAGAAAAATATATCACTTAGTACTTAGTTCTTTAGGTTTCTTTTAGTTTTTCAATAATTTTTTCATACTTATGCCTATTTTTTGTCATTAATAAAATCTCACATTTTTATTTTGTTTTCACATCTCATAAGAGGTAAGAAAATATCTTGGTCTCTTTTTATAAGCTATTTACTAAATCTAGAACCTTAATTTTCCTATTTATTTACACTTTTCCTTTTAATTCTTCCGCTAACTAGCTTATTTGGATTAATTTTGTTACTAGTAGATATATATTACCATCGAGTTAATAATTAGAAGTGAAGGCAACAAATTTTACATAGTTATTTTTATCTATATTATAGAGACTTTACAATATTTAATTTTAGATTAAAAAAAAATATTTGTTTACTTAATTTTTATCATTTGTTTCAAAAAAATCTTACATGACTATTTATATCTTAATTTTTATAATTCACTTGAGTCCGATAGAGTTCAAGTGAAATGTTTAGGTGGGTGTTTTAATAATTTAGTTCGTCCCTAGATAATAATTTTATATGGTTAATGTTAAATGTCGGTAACACACTTTGCTACCTTAAATGTTGGTTACTGTTCACTCATACATACACATTTTGCTAATCGTCCCCCCCAGTATCAAATTCTAGTTCCTTCCCTACCCACGGATAACATAGGTATTATTGGAAGCTACATAGACTAAGGCCTTGTTTAATTTCACAAAACTTATCAACTCATCTAATCATTATAATTTTTTCAAATTCTTACACAAAATTTTTTTTAAAAAAAATTACTTTTTCAAATCCTAAAATAAAAATAATATTAAAAAATTAAATTCTAACAATATTTTATTTTATTTTTAACTTTTATCTCAACTCATCTCATCTCATTTACGAAAATAAACAAGGCCAGTCGTCCACTCGTTTTTGTTATGCAAGTTTTCGGGAAAATGAGGTCAAGGAAATGTGAGAGTGAAGATGAAAAGGTGAAAGGTGCATTTTATTATTTTGCAGCGGTCATTTTGACATTCTAGCCGGCAGCATGTGAGAGATCTTTGCAAGCAGAAATTAAAAAAAAAATGTATTACACGAAGAGCAACCTAACTCCGAAACTATAAATTTGGACAAAGCTAATAAGTTAGTGTATGCTAAGTAAGTAGAAATGTGTGACAGTTAACGTAATTAATTTAGAACAAGTTACACGTCAGAATCTTTTTTATGAAGATTGGCACAAAATGGGATAAAGAAAATATCATTGTCAGAGTTTCTCCTAGTTCTTCATCAAAAACATGCAGGAATATAATAACAACTCTTCTATAGACAACCGCCAATGCTAACCCCCGCGGCATCGTATTGCCACATCAGTCGATTAAAAAAAAAAGAGAGAGAATGGACAGAAGACAACATGAAAAAGAGAAAGTAGCCCAGACTGCTTGTGATTTTCTCTTCAACAATTTATCAAATACTTTGCATGCATCTTAGCCCCCAACGCAACAGCTCTTCTGCAATTACACCGTTTCTTCCTTGATACAACCAAACCAACAAGAAGTTTCTAACAATCAAACTACGATGAACTCTACAAAACTCTAACATCTGCCAGTCTACCCCTTTTCCCTCCCACCGTATCTTCCTCTGTTCTCAATTACTCCATTCTTTCACGGATAGTTGTAGCAGTTGCAGTAACGAAAAAGATAGTGAAAATAGCAGAGCTGCAAAGTAGCAAGGTGTTGGTGATCATGTCCAATTGCCACATGAGAATGAGAACAATGAGACCTCTGAAACCTCAGCAGATCAAGCCCATTAATTTCTATCTTTATGGTTCTTGGCTCTAGATGGTTTGGTAGCCGTGCAAGCTCATACTAGATGTATACTTTTTTATTCTAGGTCATTTTGGGAGCTTTTGTAAATGAGCTTGCATGCGAGAATATGAAAATTTCTTTATACTTCATTTTTCTTCCAAATCTTTTTTCTCTTTGGGAAATTACTATCACTAGATCAGACTTTTTCGTCGACCTCGGCGACTCCTGCAAGCCATGTAGATAGAGATGGACGGAGGGAGGGGGAAATGAAATTTTGAGGGAGAAAGAGAGGGAATGCACCGCATTCACACACTCGACAATTTGATAAACTGCAATTTGTAGGCGACCTTCACAATCACGATGGCTCTCTGGTTGCTGCGAGGCCGGGGAAAAGAAAACCTGAACACTAGAAACGTTAAAACTGGGTCTGTTGGATGTCTTTTAATGGCAATTTTGATTAGATTCAAAGGGTCATGCTACAGTCCCTGCTCGGGGCTCCGCTGGGATGTAGATTAGTTTTTTATGTTTTTTTTTTTAAGATTTTTTTTATATAGATTATTTTAATAATTTTTAATATTTTAAAAAATAAAATAAATTTAGAATATTATTAAAAAATACTTTCTTAATTAGAAAGTTAAAAAAAATCATTAAAAAATACTTCCTTAATCACAAAGTAAAATAAAAAATATTTTTTTATAATTTTTTATTTTACATTATGATTAAAGAAGTATTTTTTAATAATATTATGAATTTATTTTATTTTTATAAAATATTAAAAATTATTAAAAAAATTTATATAAAAAAAACCTTAAAAAAAACACATTAAAAATCATTTCTACATCCCAGCAGGAGCTTCCAGTGGGGCGTGTAGCATTTTTTAGATTCAAATTGGAATTACTTCAGGAGCATGTTAAATCGGACACAGATTCTTAATCGCATAAATGGTTTCTAGAGATTGGTTTAAGACTATAGTTAGCCTAGAGAAACCAAAAGATGGCAGGTCAAAAAAAGAGGATGGAAAAGGGAGAACGAAGGAAAATGAAACAAAAATAAAACGGCATCGTTTTTGTTTGCCACGTGGAAGACGATGCTACCGCGGGGACGCAAACCAGTTGTATAAAGAATTTTTCATATAATAAAGATCACAGTTAAGCCAACAACCCACTCTTTTTTTATTATATATAATTAAGAGTTATATTATATACAGTCACTTTTATATATTTTTGTACATTTTACTATTGTAATTGATCAAAATAATTATTTTATATTAAAAAAAATGATGGAACCAGTCACAATAGTAAAATTTACAAAAAAAATACGCAAAAATGACTGCACATACCATTTTTGTTTTAACAAACGTACCAAAAGGAATGGACAAATCATAATAAATGTACATATGCATCCAAACTGCCTTGACTTGAGTGAAAGTTAAGTAAGCTACCAAGTGATAAGGACGAATATACCTTATTGAATGGCATTTCTCATAGTCACGGATCTTTCATCAAATGTTTGGGATGCAGGCAATAAACCATAAACACCTCTTGATACATCTAATAGCATCGGCCACATTGCCAAATACAGGAACTTTTTGGGAAAAAATAAATAGCAAGCGAAATATCATGATAACATAGACAGAGCATAATTGTTGATTCAGTGGGAGACTGTGAGAGGGAAAGATGGTGAGAGTAAATGTAAGAATAACAATGGAAACAAAAGGAAACGAGTGAAAACAGAGGAGAAAATGCTCACTGCCTTACGGAATTTCATAAAAGTTCATTGTGTTTATTTTCACTGTACTGCTGCTGCTTTATACTAAAAATGGACAGACAAATGCTAACAAACTTAGAGAATATTCGTGCTATCTACAGTCTGTACACCTGCAGACTAACTAACTCTAAATTTACATAAATGTACATTACAGCTCATCTAGAAGGACTACTTGGTAAATTATTTACAGACTTATTACAATAGGCAAAATGCTGCGTATCAGTATTACTGATCTTGCCATGGTCAGCTGCATCCATGTGATCTGAATTATTGGGAGAACTGATGCCATGCTGCTCTAATACCCCCCCACAAGATGGAGAATAGAGGTTTACTATTCCCATCTTGGAGAGATGAGAGAAAAGAGTATAAGAAGGTAAGGACTTAGTAAAAATGTCAGCAAGCTGTGAATTGGTGTGAACATGAGCAGTCTTGATGCTACCTTCTTGTATTTTATCTCGGATAAGATGACAATCCACTTCAATGTGTTTTGTCCTCTCATGAAAAACTGGATTGGCTGCTATATGTAGAGCAGCTTGGTTGTCACAGAAAAGTTCAGCAGCTTGTGGATGAGGGATAGAGAGATCAGTGAACAGCTGTTGCAGCCAAGTGATTTCAGTAGAAATGGATGCCATTGCACGATATTCTGCCTCAGCTGAAGACCTTGAGACAACTGTTTGTTTCTTGGATCGCCATGAAATGAGAGAATGGCCCAAGAAGATACAAAAACCAGTGACTGATTTGCGTGTGTCTGGGCAGGAAGCCCAATCGGAATCACAGTAGCCTCTAAGTTGAAGTGGAGAGCTTGAAGAAAGAAGGATGCCTTGACCAGGTGCATTTTTGAGGTATCTCAGTACCTTGTGGGCTGCAGCAAGGTGGGAGGTGGAAGGGTGGTCCATAAATTGACTTAGAACTTGGATGGGGTAACTTATGTCAGGTCTGGTTAATGTGAGGTAAAGTAGTCTACCAATGAGTTGTCTGTAGGAGGTAGGATCAGCTAGGGGTGTCCCTGATGACTTGCTCAATTTGTGGTTTTGGTCCATTGGAAGCTTTAAAGGTTTACAAGCTAGATTGCCTGAGTCAGCAAGGATATCTAAAGTGTATTTTCTTTGACAAAGGTGGATTCCTTTGGGTGATCGAGCAACCTCAATGCCAAGGAAGTACCTCAAAGTGCCAAGGTCTTTTATTCTGAAATGTGTGCTCAAAAAAGTCTTGAGAGCTGAAATGGATTCAAGGGAATTGCTTGCAACTACAATGTCATCGACATAAACAAGTAGTGCAGTAAAAGTAGTAGCAGTTATGCAGGTAAATAGGCTATAATCAACTTTGGATTGAATGAAACCAAAGGCAACCAAGGAAGTAGAAAATTTATCATACCATTGGCGTGAAGCCTGTTTAAGGCCATAGATACTTTTGTTGAGCTTGCAGACCTGGGCAGGTAGTCCTTTGGTGTAGCCAGGTGGCTTCTTCATGTAGATTTCTTCATTGAGGTCTCCATTGAGGAAGGCATTGTTAACATCAAACTGGTGGAGATGCCATCCTTTAATTGCAGCTAAGGCAAGAATGGTTCTGACAGTGACAATCTTCACTACGGGGGAAAATGTTTCATGATAATCCACCCCTTCTTGTTGGGTGAAACCCTTAGCTACTAGTCTTGCTTTCTTCCTCTCAATAGTACCATTGGAATGGTACTTGGTTTTATAGACAAATTTGCATGCAATGGGGGTTTTGGCAGGAGGTAAATCTGTGAGAGTCCATGTGTTGTTGAGCTCTAAAGCTTCAATTTCAGTATCCATTGCCTTACACCAATCGGGGTCTTTGGCAGCTTGTGTGTAAGTGTGTGGATCATTAATGGAAGAGATGGTAGCAGAAAATAAAGAGAATTCAGGAGATAAGTTGTGATATGAAATGGAAGAGGTCAAAGGAAAAGAAATACCTGAAGGAGCTGATGCCATGTGCACTGATTGAGGGGATGAGATTAAAGTTGCTTGCTGGCAGTGGAAGTCCTGTAGGTATTGAGGAGCTTTTCTGGTTCGAGTGGATCTTCTAAGAGGAGAAGGGGATAAAGGTTCTGTTGTTGATGGAATGGAGGGATTGGAAGAAGGTGGTATGGAAAGATCTGGAGGTGTGGATGATGAGGAGTCTGTTTCTGATGTGATTGGTAAAGAGGTGCTGTGTGGTGAGGGATAAGGTGAAATAAAAGGAAAAGGATTTTGAGGAATGGTGGCAGAAGGTGGTAATTGATAAGATGGAGTGGAATGATGTTGGTGGAAAGGAAATACATGCTCATGAAAAGTAACATCTCGAGAGATGAAAATTGAGTTTGTGTTTAAATCAAGCAGCTTATACCCTTTTACCCCAAAGGGGTAACCAAGAAAGACACAATGTCTACCTCTAGGATCAAATTTATGTCTATTTTGAGAAATAGAAGAGGCAAAACAGAGGCAGCCTAAGATTTTCATGTGAGAATATGTAGGGGGTTTGTTGAAAAGGATCTCAAATGGTGTTTTATTAGAGAGTAAAGGAGTGGGAATCCGATTAATTATGTAAGCTGCTGTGAGAATACAATCATTCCAGTACAAGTGGGGAAGATTGGATTGAATTTTGAGGGCTCGAGCTATGTTCAAAAGGTGTTGGTGTTTCCTTTCTGCAATCCCATTTTGTTGGGGGGTTTCCACACAAGTTCTATGGTGAATTATTCCTTTCTTGTTAAAAAAATCTGTCATGTGAAACTCAAGACCATTGTCACTTCGAAGTGTTTGAACTTTGGTGTGGAATTGGGTTTCAACAAGATTACAAAAGGCTTCAATGCATGGTCTGGTATTTGATTTAGCCTTGAGTAAATATATCCAAGTACTCCTAGAGTAATCATCTACAATGGTCAGAAAATATCTTGTTCCATCATAAGCTGTGACTGAGTTAGGTCCCCATATATCACAATGGATGAGTTCAAATATGGCTTTGCTTTTATGGGAACTTACAGAAAAAGGAAGTTTATGATGCTTGGCAAGTGGACACACAAAACATGGATTCGTATTGGAAATATCAGAAACATGATTTTTGATAAGAGAATCTGAAATTACATGTAATCTGGAAAGAGGGGTATGACCCAATCGACAATGCCAAAGATCTGAAACAAGATCAACATTTTTGAAAGTTGTTGAAACAAAGATATTCTTATGTAAATGAGTGGAAAAATGATCAATGAGAGCTGTTGGTGACGCTGGTTCTGCAAGCAAGTGGTAGAGACCATTCTTTATCTCACCCATACCAATCGTGGTCCATGACAAAAGGTCCTGGATAAAACAAAATGGTGAAAGAAAAATAAAACAGCAAGAGAGAGAGTTGGTTAGCTGTTTTACAGAAATCAAATTGAAATGAAAGGAAGGAACACATAACACATTATTTAGTGTCAATGTTTTATTAATGTGGACAGTACCAATGTGGGTGACAGGTGCAGTGTGGCCATTAGGAAGTTTAACTACAAATGACACTTGAGAGGTAATGGATGAAAAGGAAGTGGTGCTGCAGATCATGTGATCTGTAGCACCAGTATCAATGATCCAAGGTGTGTGTGTGGGGAGATGCATGGGAGTGAAAGAAGTGAGGCAAGAAATAATACCATTCATGGTGGGAGGGTGAGTACAATCTGCCTTGACAGTGTTGACTGAATGACTGGCAATGGACACTTCCTTTGGCTGCAGTAGAGACAACAATTGGTGATACTGCTCTTTGGTGAAGGTCAATTTGTCATCTGAGGAAGCCTCTAGCTCAAGTGAAGTCATGTTGGCAGAGGGAAAAGCATGTTGCTTGGTTTTACCATGGAGTTTGTGCCCAGGTGGATAGCCATGTAATTTGTAACACTTTTCTGCTATGTGGCCTGTCATATGGCAGTGAGTGCAAGTGGGGGCTGAGGCATTACCTGCCTTAAAACAAGTATCAAGGACATGGCCCTGGATTTTGCAGTGAGTGCAGAAAAGTCTATCACGTCTTGGTTGCTGAGGTGTTTTAGAAAAGGATTTAGAGAAAGTGTATGGTTGTTTGACAGCAAGTGCCATTGTGTCTGCTGAAGGAAGAGCAGACAACATGCCATGTTGCATCTCTTGCTGTTGGATCATAGAAAAAATTTTGTTTAAAGGAGGCAATGGATCTAGGAGCATAATTTGGTCACGGGTTGCTTGGAATGAGTCATTTAACCCCATAAGAAATTGTATCACACAATCCCTCTGGTACCTGTCTTGCAAGATAGTCAACTTTCCACAAATGCAGCCAGGCATAGGGTCATATATACTAAGTTCATCCCACAGAGTTTTAAGCTTGCCAAAATACATGCTAACAGAATCAGTATCTTGTTGCAAACCTGTTAATGCCTTTTTGAGCTGAAAAATTCGATGACCATTCTGTTGAGTGAATCGATCTTTGAGTTCACCCCAGATTTGTTTAGCATCATCCACCAAAGCAATGCTGGATTTGAGGGAGGGATGAATGGAGTTGTGAAGCCAAGATACAATCAGATCATTGCATCTTTCCCACGCATCATATAGAGGGTCAGTGACAGTTTTTGGTTTTATCAAGGTTCCATTGATGAACCCTAGCTTATTTTTGGCACGAAGAGCTCGACACATAGCTCTCGACCAGGTTGTGTAGTTTTCTATGGTAAGAAGGTCAGGAACCAAGGGAACAGAGGGGTTATCACCATGGTCAAGTCTATATGGATTGGTGAGGTTATTGAAGTCAAGGAAGGGAGAAGGAGTTGATTCAGTAGACATTGGGGAAGGAAAAAAAATTCTCACTCACTGGCTCTTGATACCATGTAAGAATAACAATGGAAACAAAAGGAAACGAGTGAAAACAGAGGAGAAAATGCTCACTGCCTTACGGAATTTCATAAAAGTTCATTGTGTTTATTTTCACTGTACTGCTGCTGCTTTATACTAAAAATGGACAGACAAATGCTAACAAACTTAGAGAATATTCGTGCTATCTACAGTCTGTACACCTGCAGACTAACTAACTCTAAATTTACATAAATGTACATTACAGCTCATCTAGAAGGACTACTTGGTAAATTATTTACAGACTTATTACAATAGGCAAAATGCTACGTATCAGTATTACTGATCTTGCCATGGTCAGCTGCATCCATGTGATCTGAATTATTGGGAGAACTGATGCCATGCTGCTCTAATAGTAAATATCGGAATTTCTGCAAATCTTATACTGATATGACTTCAAACAGAAAACTAAACATACTTCAACCGCAAGGGGAATTGACAAGTGTCAAAAGCTGCGGTAGCTTTGGACATGATTCCGTCCTGCAGAGAAAAATTGTTATGATTCAGTCGTGCGACGTCATTTGCTGGAGGAGGTTTGGGCATGCAACACAGCGTTTGGTTTAATGGATGTGCGGCGTCATTTGGTTGATGAGCACTTGATGCCTGTTGAAATTTGAATCTTTCAAATAAAGTAACAATTTTTTGGTAGAATGCTTGTAAGAAAAGCATCCCTACAAGATTGAATTTGCTGAAGTGGGGTATTCTTTTTAATGGGATTGTCCTCGATTTCAGTTGGTTGTAGAAGATAACTGTCATGTTTTTTGAGACTGCCCAAATGTCAAAAAGGTATTGGCTGTACATTGTCCTTGAGTTTTGGTATCATTGTTGCTGGTCATTTTGTTGATATGGTGTGCAATTTGATGTAAGTTGATTTAACTTTGGTTCCTATTTTCATTACTATTTTGTGGGGTGTATGGATGTATAAGAATTTGAAGTTATCCCGGAATTTTGATTGTAAAGATATTGTTCATAATTGCTTAGTATATGTTAGGGGGTGTACTACCATTAAAATGCAGCAGCTAATTGTAAGTAGAGAAATTGTTCTCTTTTGGAAAGCTCCTCACCAAGGTATAGTAAAACTTAATTTTGATGTGTATCATTTCGTTCTTCTGACTTTGCCAGTGTTGAAGTTATCTTAGAGGATGATAAGAGTGATGTTTTATTTGCTTTAAGTAAAAAAGAAATGGGGTTGTTTGAAGTAGATTATATTGAGGCTTTGGCTACTTTGAGGAAACTTCAGATAATCTTGCATTTAGGTTTCTTTAGTTTGCTATTGGAATGGGACTCATTGACTGTGATTGAAGCTATTGGATCTAAGGAACCAAATTATTCAAGGCAAAGGAATATGATATCTGAAATTCAACATCTTCTTTCTTATTTTCTAGAGTATGATGTACTTCATGTTGAAAGACAAAGAAATGAAGCAACTTACTTACTTGCAAGGCATGCTCGTTTTGTGGATGATACTATTTAATGGTGTTATCAATGTCTAAATTTTATTCAGCCTTGAGTTTTATTATATGTTAATTTGTAATTGTTGGGTGTTAGCACGGAAGGAGAAGGATGTAGTTATATACCTCCTATTGAAATCTTTGATCACCCCGCCCAAATCCAAGTGTTTCATCTGCTGCTACATTTCAAGAAACACATAGTTCATGTCATTGACATGGTTAGCATGTCAGTCAACTACCTGGCCGTTGTACAGGCCGGTTGCATTTTTCATGTTTTTAATTCGTGGTTCAATCATTTAAAAAAATAATCCAATAATTTGTGGGGTGAAACCATAATAATATATTACTCTCTGAGAATGAATATGGTTGTGTGCGAAGTTACACCATGATCATGAATATGATTGCGGTCAAGATCACATTTTTTTAATACAATTGTGACCAATATTTGTTAGATTTGCCATCTCTCACCCACCACCGTCACCATTAATATCTATCAAAACCAATTGGGAATTGTCAAATCCCGCCACGGCGGTGTGTGTGCAAGCGCTACACGCCACCCTTCTCGGTCAAGTTTGAGCTAGTTTTGCTCCTTATCCATCATCCCTTACCACCTTCTCCTTTTTTTTTTTTCTTTTTAGCAGCTTTTTCTTTGCTTTGTGAAATTTTCTGTTTATTTTAATTTTTTTGGATTTTAGAGCTTAGATATTCACCAGTCCCCCTAGATATAAACTCTTGCTTCGTCCTTGTCTTTTGGTGAAAAAAGATGCATTGTTGATTCAAGATGAGTATAGTTACCAACTTCTTACTTACCAGATAGACAAGAAGAAATATGAAGGGAAAACAAATGCATTTACGTACCATACTCATATCCCACGTTTATCTCACTATAATTAACAGACATTATCTATTAACTTTTGATTTTTTCTATTAAAAAATATAAAAATTATTAAAGAGTGATAAAAATATCATATCTTATAAAATAGGATGCATGTACAACGTGTAGCATTACTCTATACCCTATTTGGATTGAGAGATATATTGAGATTATTTGTAAATAATAGTGAGATCATATCTCAATCCCAACCGACAAACTAAATGATTCAAGAAGAATATGATCAAAGGGAACCACTAGGCACTACGGAACAAAAGGGAGCGAGTGTGGAGCACTGAGGTCCCGTTTGTTTACATAAAATCATTATCTCATCTTAATCATTATAACTTTTTCAAATTTCTATATAAAAATATAATAAATAATTCAACTTTTTTAAATTCTATCATAAAAATAATATTAAAAAAATATATTTTATCAATATTTTATTTAACTATTATTCAAAATATCTCATCTAATCTTATCTAAACTATATATCCAAGCGTGACTTGAATCATCATGTACAAAACGAAGCAAACCCTAACTCATATGAATACATGAGTTACCCCGAAGAAGTACCAAGATGAATCTAATTATAAGGCTACGAGTTTGTACTTGTGAAAGGTGGGTAAGAATCTTACACTTTTGGATACCCAGAAACGGGATTGGTCCTTGCAGTCTCTAAACTAGGGCCTAGGGGCCCAAGTATGTTTTCAAGGCCCATATCATACCTACCCTTAATAATGAGAAGTTTGAACTAACAATGAAAAGGGAAATTTAAAGTCAAAGCAGGTGATGATTGGACTTGGAGAATAACATGTCGGGGTTGCTGTGTAGGAAAAATGATAAACTTTTAATTATTTAATAATTAGTTATTTAAAAGTAAAAATAATATAATTATATGAATTAATAGTAAAAAATAAGATAAAAAGTTATAAAAAAAATTGTAATTGTAAATATAGAATTACCTATAAAAATATTTTAGAAATTTATGCTGTATTATAACTCAATTGTATTATACTTTTAGTTTAATTTAGATTACGTTTAAGTTGAAAAGTGATCTCAACTCATTTTATGGTTATAATTTTTTAAAATTTTTATTTAAAATATAATAAATAATTTAATTTTTTTAAATTTTAAAATAATAATAATATTAAAAAATAATATTTTATTTAATTTTTAACTTTGATTTCAATTTATTTCATTTCATCTTAATTAATCATCCCAACATCGCTTAACACCTTAAACAAGTTGATTTTACTGCATTGGTAACGTGCAAGAGCCAACTTTAAAGAAATGGATGTTTGAGCCTCCAAGTCCATACTGTTTTCTGGTCAGTCTACTCAGTCCTCCTACGAAGTACGAGAGCTTGACACTTGGCGGTATAATATCGATTAGGAACAAAAAAATCATTCCTTTGCATATGCCGTATCCGTGCATATCGAAATAATTTTACTTAAAAATCTTTACCCCATATATCTATAATTTAATTAGAAAAATAAATTTTAAATTTTAAATATTATAAATTAAATTATGCCGTGTAAGTAATATTTAGGACAGATTTGAATATCAAAACAAAACACAAAATTATTATCTTATCATTACATATATTTTAAATCTTCATATAAAATATAATCAATAATTTAATTTTTTTAAATTTTAATTCAACTTTTTTAAATCTTAAAATAATAATAATATTAAAAAATAATATTTTAAACTTTCATCTAAAACTAAAAATTTTCATCTTACTCTCCAATCTATATCCTTAATTTAAAGATTTTAAAACAAAACTACCGGTACATAATTATCGTCACGACTCACAACGCCAAATTGAAAGTTGGAGTACGGAAAATATCTCCATGGCCAAAGATACAAGATTAATAATAATAATAATAATAATATGGACAAGTTTAAATGTAAAGTCTCGAATTTTTGTAAAACAAATTGACCTCATCATGAAAAATATAAACTAAACCATTTTTTTTAATGAAGTCTACGTTCTTACAAAAAAAAAAAAAAAAAATTTTACAAAACTTGTGCATGTTTAAGGTCCCGTTTCGTTTTATAAATGGAATAAGATAAAAGTTGAATTAAATATTATTAAAATATTATTTTATAATATTATTATTTTAAAATTTAAAAAAATTGATTTATTTTATACAAATATGATAAGAGAATTTGAATTGTACAAATGGTATAAAATAATTTGAAAAAGTTGAATTATTTTATATAAAAGTTGAATTGTTACGTGAAAATTTGAAAATATTATAATAATGAGATGGGATGAGATTAAACACTTCTTATATCCAAATAAGACAGCTTTAACACCTTGTTGACCGCTAATTATTTAAAGAAAACAGTGAATTTGGAAGAAAATAATGATTATTAAATAAACATAATATGCACTTTTTGGAAAAAATTAAATTGGTGCTTGAGAATAGAGAAATGAATTAGACCCGTTGCAACGTTCTCTTATTTTATTTTATCTCAACATTTAAATACTATAAATATAAATTTTTTAATTTTTTTATCTAATCATTATCTAATTATTATAATTTTTTCAAATTTTTAAATAAAACATAAAAATAATTTAGCTTTTATAAATCTGAAAATAAAATAATATTACAAAATAATAATTTAATAAAATTTAAAATTTAAATTTTTTTATTTAATTTTTTATTTATATATTCTTAAAATTTTATAAAATGAATATCTTAAATTAAATTATTTTATTATTATTTATATATCATCTCATTTGTCTAATTTTTCAAACGAGTGCTAGGTGGTAGGTGCCCATGCGACAAGCAGCATTGTTGTGCCACATATCTTCCGACTCCTACACTACGCAGTACAACTGTGACCCAAAAATTGAAGTGAAATATTAATATGTCGCTTAAGTTTGTTTATTCAATCGTTTATGTATTTATTTTTTTTAATATTTTTATTTTACTTAATGATTAAAAAATAACTTTTCATATATTGATTTATATTTTTTATTTTTTAAAAATATTAAAAAAATTATGAAAAATAAAATAAAATAAAAACACAACTTTATGCTAACAGAAACGACTAGGAAATGTACAAATTAGGGAACATCCAATTACTCCGTATTTTTGACTCTTGAGGCCACCGCCTCGCGAGACTTCGGAAGGGTTATCTCGACGGGTGGTGGGGCCCATTCTGAGTAATGAAGCTGCAAGGGTTGAAAAAAAACGTACTCTCCCCCCTCCCCCACAGAACAAAAAAGCTGGGCATGCCACCTGGCTTCAATTTAATCCAACGTGTAAATCATGAGAGGCCATTCGACCGAAACAGTACTCAAAGAGCTGCAATAAGTCGGTTTCGACAGCGAGATGGTGATGATTTAGATATTAAAATTTGAATAATATATTATTAAAATATTATTTTTAATATTATTATTATTTAAAAATATAAAAAAAATTAAATTATTTATTATATTTTATAAAAAGAATTTTAAAAAATTATAATATTAAGATAATATTATATTAACCATGGCCATAAATCAAAAGGAAACAGAATTTTGGAGTTATTAGAGATGCTCGACCTCAGCAAGCAAAATCACGTGCCAGAATCGTATTGGCCAAAACACTAGTTTAGTAGGTTGAAAAAAGAGAAAAAAAGTTTGACTTTAGAGTTTAAAAGCACCGGTGCCGCTCCAGTCTTGTTTATAAACATTGTTCTTCGACAACACAAACAATTCGCAGTCGAACACTTCGCTACACGACAAGCACCGAAGAGTGAAGCCAGTTGAATGAGCTCCGACAACGTGCCCAAGTACCGTGGCCTAGAAAATCGCATAGTTTAATCCTCCCTTGGTCGAAGATTAGAAACTTGGTGGTCAAGAGGTTACTGCTCCCAAGGCCTGCCAATCTTTGTTAAATGCACATCATTTATAAGAAAAAAGTGCTAAATCACGGGTATTTTAGTAAATTCATAAATTAGTGTGGATATATTTTTTAGACATTTATTATATATTTGTTACTATTTATTCTTGAACTTTATGTTTATAATTTTTTTATAAGATACGAGAATATTTTTTTAGAATATAAGAATATTTTTTATAAAATATAAAATAATAAATAATAAATAATAACTGATAAAATATTTTCCTATCTTTTAAAATATGATCTTCGTTAAATTCTCGTGTTAAAAGGCCAGTTGAGCTTACTCAACAGTTTAACAAATTTTAAAGCCACTTCCGTAGTTAATCATTTCTCCAGTCTGAAAAGTTAGAAAAAAGACCACAGACCGAAGACTTTACCATCCTCTCTCTCTCTCTCTCTCTCTCTCTCGCGTAGACTTGTACAAGATCTCTCATCCTTTGTAGTTTTCTGTGTCCTTCCTTACCTGCCTTGTTAAAAAAAACAGACCGTGTCTGATCCCTGTCTATTTTTCTCTCAAATCTCGGATTGTTTTTTATTGATTGATCCGAAAGGTTGCGAGCCCTGAAACATATTAGCTGAAGTGCTTCCACTTTGTTTGTTTGCCAAGATCAGAAGAGTTGAAAATTTTATTCATTTTGTGACCGTTGGATCAGGTAGTTCAGTTGCCGGAGATCAATTTTTCGGTGTTGATTGTGGGTAGTCTGTGTTTCATTTACTTTGTTCTGGGCTGAGAGAAAGCTCTTTGTTTCAGTCATTGGGTTTAATCATTGAGGTTCCTTCGGGTCCTGTGAATTTTGGTCAAACACCCGTCAGAGCCGGTAGGTGAGTAAAGGGGAAAAAAAGACGATTGACTGGTAGATGAGAAAGCAAACGACTTGAGAAGGAAGCCCTAAAACATTGTCTACAAAACCTTCTTTCGAAATCTGAGATAAATACCTCGGAGTGTTTTTTTCAATTTTGTCCTTTATTCCGTGTATCAGTTCCAGAGAGAGAGAGGAAAAAAAAACTAGCACAAAATTTCTCAGTATCCATGCAGGTCGACAGAGATAATTCCTCTACTGTTTCCGGAGAAGCCAGCGTGTCTTCATCTGGGAATCAGAGTGCTCAACCTCCGAAGCCCAGTACTAAGAAAAAGCGAAACCTTCCTGGAATGCCCGGTACTGATAAGAATTCCATCCGTATGAGTTTTTTCAAATTCTATAATTACGTAGTTTCTTTGTAATAATTTGCTTTAATTTGGGCGGGGGTTTACAGATCCAGACGCGGAGGTGATTGCTCTGTCTCCGAAGACCCTGTTGGCCACGAACCGATTTGTGTGCGAAATTTGCAACAAAGGGTTTCAGAGGGATCAAAATCTGCAGCTCCATCGGCGAGGACACAACCTTCCGTGGAAGCTCCGGCAGAGGTCGAGTAAGGAGGTGAAGAAGAGGGTGTATGTATGTCCCGAACCGTCGTGCGTGCATCACAACCCGTCGCGAGCTCTGGGCGATCTCACAGGGATTAAGAAGCATTTCTGTCGTAAACACGGTGAGAAGAAGTGGAAATGCGATAAGTGCTCGAAGAAATACGCGGTGCTGTCTGATTGGAAGGCCCATTCCAAGATTTGCGGCACTAGGGAGTACAAATGCGATTGCGGGACTTTGTTTTCGAGGTTTTGATCCTTTTTTTGGCTCAAGTATTTGATGAACCCGTTTGTTAGTGCAATTGTTGCGTTTATTTTGGTTCGTTAAACTTGGTTTGGTTTTTTATTCTTTGAAGGAAGGATAGCTTTATCACCCATCGGGCGTTCTGTGATGCGTTGGCAGAGGAGAGCGCCAGAGCCCAGACTCAGACTCCGGCATTAGTGAATCCAAATTCGGAGCCAGACCCAAATACACAACCAGTTGATTCATCTCCGCCAGCGCCAGCTCCATCTCCACCTCCACCAACATCTCCGCCAGCTCCGCCACGGACTACTGGTCTGATATCCCCTGTTTTATCGAACAAGAGCCCTGGTAAATATCAATTTTGGAAAATTTCCTGTCTTTTATGTTGGCTTTTGTCGGATGTGTATTTGGTCTTAAAAAATGACAAATATAAGTTCCCCCCCCCCCCCCCGCCCCCCCCCCCCAAACAAAAAAAAAAAAGGTTCTCTCTCTGTCTAGATCTTGGACTTGGGAGTTTAGCTATTTTGTCTGTTACTAATCTTTGATGTCGTCTTTGATTTGTATGACAGTTGACTAATTGAGTAGTCAATCTGATATTTGGAGAGCTGATAAAATATAAATGAAAAGAACAAACTTATTTGATTTCCTCCGAACTATTGAGATTCAATTCGTGTAATCTTTGATAAAGCAACCCAAGTGCTTCAAAAGTTGAAAAGAGGGGGTTGGGGGTTGAGGGAAGTGGATTTAGAGAGGGTTTAGAGAAAGGAAACCATTATTGATTCTCCCTTTTTCTTCTAAAGTTCTTCATAAAGAAAACCTTTTAACTTTCCATGTCTATCTCGGTTTTTAATTAAACCCTTTTGCATTCTCTTTCATCTTTTGGCTTCTTTTTTTTTTTTTTTTAAGAGTTGCCGGAAAAGTCCCAGCATATCGTAGAAGCACCGGTCGCGACAGGCTTGAATGGGAACTGTAGCAGCACCACAAGCTCGAGCAGCAATGGCAATACAAGTTGTAGTGTATTCGCAAGCTCATTTGCTTCCTCAACTGCATCAGCAAGCTTGAAAAATCCGCAACCTCCCGTCTTTACAGACCTAATACGTGCTATGGCCCGTCCTGATCCCCCAACAGACATGGCACGGCCTTCCTCTACAGAAACCATTTCTCTCTGCCTCGCCACCAATCATGGGTCATCGTTGTTTGGGACTGCCGGGCAAGAGCGTCGGCAATATGCACCGCCACCACAACCAGCTATGTCTGCCACCGCACTCCTACAGAAAGCTGCTCAAATGGGGGCTGCCGCAACAAATGCATCATTGCTTCGTGGGTTTGGTATAGTTTCTTCATCATCTTCATCTGGGCAGCAAGATGGTTTGCACTGGAGTCAGCGGCAAGTAGAGACGGAGAGTTCCTCAGTTCCTGCGGGACTTGGACTTGGGCATTGTGATGGTAGCTCAGGATTGAAAGAATTAATGATGGGAACTCCTTCAATGTTTGGTCCTAAGCAAACTACCCTCGATTTTCTGGGGTTGGGAATGGCCGCTGGTGGAGGCAGCCCCAGCAGTGGCCTGTCGGCTCTAATCACATCTATTGGCGGTGGCCTCGATGTGGCCACAGCAACGGCGGCAGCAGCAGCATCCTATGGAGGCGCAGAGTTCACCGCCAAAGACATTGGAAGGAGGAGCTCATGACCCATTTGAAAGGAGTGTTACAATGTATTTCTCTGCTGATATGGAGATAGGGTACGAGTGCCCATCCGGTCTTGGGCAATTAGATATTTTGCCCTTAGGAAGGCGCAAGCATTTAGGCCACCGGCGGTTGGGGTGTTTTTTACTGTTCTGCTGCCTTTAGAGTGGAGACTGCAGAGACTCGTGGATGAGCTAGACGATGGCCGGAGACCCTTATACCGATGCTCTGAATTTGCAAGGTTGCTCAAAGACGGAAACAAAAGTACCGGTAGCATATACCATATCAGGAGAGGATGTGATGTGGGGCTCCCGTTTCTGCAGTGCCTGAGGGTACTTGTGGGGGGTGACGGTAGCCATTTTGTAAATTCGGATTGTGTTTTGGTTAGGAGTCGTGGACTTGGTCAACCTTCGATCACTTCTATTTTTCTTTTTTTAAACAACTTCTACTCAGTAGAGAAATTGTTTATTTTTTCTTGCCTAAACTTTTATTTTTAATTTATATTATAAAGTTTTAATATGAGTTTCTTCAAAGTTTTTTTTTTTTTTTTTATTGGCTCCGGACTAATTTTGGGAGTGCACATATACTCGATAAGAAGTTTTTCACCCTGATGATTCAAAAGAAAAGTTCTGTACATTGATGGTCTTTAGAGATTGTTTGGATCAAAAGAAATTGTTAGTCTTACATTGACTGCCATTTATTTCTTATAAAAAGCAAAAAGGTGAAATAAACACGGGGGCGAATTCGCAAAAGCATATGAGGGAATTCTTTTTGATTAAGCCGCGGGTTTAGTTTTTAATTTCTAAATCCGAGTGTGGGTAATGGGTATAAATCAAGAAATTGAAACAATGAAGGTTCATTAGCTTTATTTTTATCATATTTTTAATATTTGTAAATATTGCTGGGTTTTAATGTAAAAGAATATGTTAGCACATTCTTATGATAAAATTTTTGAGTTGCAGTTATGTTGGCTAAAATCTAAGTTGAAATTGGAGCAAAATTAGCAGAAATATCAAATTTTTAGATTTAATGAAGGTAGACCTAGTTACACTAAACTAGTCATAACATTTTTCGGTCTGGGATTGGATGAAGGTGATCTTGGTGTTTTACAGCATTGTCTGTTTTCGTGAAATCAAACAATTTCATATCATCTTATCTCATCATTATAACTTGAAAAAATCTATTCATCATTAATTTTCTTATCATCTTATCATCCTCTCATATCTCATGATATGGCATTAGATAATATGTTCATCAGTAAAATATAATAAATAATATTTGTTGTCCAGATGACCTTGGGTTCAATAGTATCCAATCATTTAATGTTGCATCATGAGATGATGAGAAGATGAAAAAATGAA
This sequence comes from Pterocarya stenoptera, assembly GCA_003123785.1. NCBI lineage: Eukaryota > Viridiplantae > Streptophyta > Magnoliopsida > Fagales > Juglandaceae > Pterocarya > Pterocarya stenoptera. The sequence goes on along the minus strand of QEOT01122657.1, from coordinate 4,610 downwards.
TGATGAGTAGCATTATTCTTTTAAAAAAGGTCCGGCTAGGAACATCGAAGATGGGTATCGAAATGTGTATGGAGCAACTTTTTTTTTTTTTTTATTGATACAAAGAGCAACTTTTTTTTTCTTTTAAATATGTGTTATTTTTAGTATTTTTTAAAATATGTGTATTTAAAAAAATACTAAGAAAATATGAATAATGCTAAAGTCACCCACAAAATCTCCAGAGAGTTTATCAATTTTTTTTAACAGTATTAAGTAAATGTTTTTAAATGATATTATGAATTTTTTAAAAATGTTTAAAGAGACTAAAAAATACATGAAAAAAGGTTTTTTTTTTTTAAAAAGAAAAGAAATGACCTTATCGGTGGGTGGTGTCGGGATCCACTCTCGGTGCCCCTAGCATTGCCCAAAAAATATATACACAAATGCTTACCATTTCATTTAAATACAAGAAGTGTTTCATCTTATCTCATCATTATAAATTTTTTAAATTTTTATATAAATTATAATAAATAATTTTACTTTTAACTTTCATCTTACCTCACATCATCTTAACTCACTATCCAAATGCAAGAAAAAAACCTATCAGGACACTTTTTCGATGTCGATGTACAGAACATTTTCCTTTAAAAAGATCCCGTTTAGATGTTGAGATGAATTAAGTTCTTTATGAATAATAGTGAGTTGAGATGGTAGAATGAGTTTTGTGGCACCCACCTAAGATGAGTTAAAATATGTTTGGATATTAAGATGCGTTTAGATATATTTATAAGAAGTTGAAAAATATTGTGGGTCCTACATGTAAAGAAATATTGAGTTGAAAAATATTTTAAATTTAAATGAGTTTAGTAATTTAAAAATTGAGTATTAAGATATTAGATTCAACTTTAAATTAGCTCAGCCGAACTTCCAAATGAAGCCTTATCTAGATAAAAGTTTAAAAGATTTGAGCACGTGTCTTGTACTGAGTTGTAATTATCCATGCTTTTGTGCCAATTGATGAATATTCACAATTTCAATGTTTATATTTTTTTATTATTATTTTTTGGCCAGAAAATTTCAATGTTTAATTGACAGTAAGGTGCCACTGCTTTGACATTGATATCATGTCTATCTACGTATTAATGTTTTCAACTTATCCACAGTCCAATAAGTTTTTTTATAATTTAAAACTGGAACTTAGGTCTCCATAGCAATAATTGAACATGCATCACATTTTCTGGCATCTTTCACATAAATACCCGCCTTTGCTACGCTCAGCCATTTGTGGAAAAATAGCTTTTATAGGGTTTATAATAAAAATTCAGTTTGTGAGATGTTTGTCGCAAAAAGAATTCTCAACAAATAATAAAATATTATTATTATTAATTCAATAATTTTGACTGCTTTATTTTCTTCGGCTATTACTTCGGATCAAGATGTTAGATATTGTAATTCTCAAAATAGATGTTAGATATTGTTGATATAAATGGGTGCAAGCTTAAACGCCACCGAGAGTTCGTGGCATTATATTTATGGCTCATGAATGCAAGCTTTAACGTCGAACTACGTAGATGTTTTTTTTTCTTAAATCATTTATCAAAAAGCAAGTCATGAACTAGCATTCCAAAAATACCACCATCAAGAGCTGCTGCGTGAGAGGAGATGGTCATTCGACCATGTTGTTAACATTCATCTAAGGGTACTGCCCGAACCATACGGTGCAGGGTAGTCCCTCTCTGCTCCTGTCTATTTTAATAATGGATTATATTTTATTAAATTTAAAAATTATTTATAAATCTAAAAGTGATAAAAAAAACACATTTGGAGATTGAAATTATAAATATGACTATAATTTAAAAATTATGTAATTTTTAAATTTGCTAATACATATATTGTATAAGTTGTAGTGTAATGCAATTGTCTCACATTACTTAAGTGTGAGAGTTGCATTGTCAAGACAATTTATAAAAAGGTCACTTTGCTATACTATAACTTACATAAAGTATTAAGTAAAAATTCTACTTAATACATATTATTATATTTATATATATAATAAAAATAATAAATATTTATATATTTATATTAAAAAAAAAGAGGTACGGGGCCGGAGAAATGCAGGGCGAGATTGAGCCCTACCCACTCCCGCTAGGAGGCTAGATGCGGGGTGGGGCCTCACTGCCCACCCCTACATTCATTCTTAGTCGAAAAATACACCAATAAATATAAAGACACATATGAAATCTTACAATATCTTCTGGAAGTGTCAATCTAATATTTGCTTGCAGCATCATCTAAAAACATTAGCATAATTTACCATTGGTTTCTCTATATGTATGTTCAAAATCATATCTTTTAAAGATTGATTTTGCATATTAAGAAAAACTCTCACATTGATTTATGCATATTTGAGACAAAATAATAATAAAATATTATTATCTTATTATTATTAATTTTTTAAAAATTATTAATTTTTATATATTTTGTAAACAGCACCCACTACATTTGTATAATGAACAATAAAATAATATTTGTAGAGTGAATAATAAAATAATATTTGTGGTAGGAGAGAGAAAAAAGTAATAAAATAAGATTTGGAGAGTCAACATGCATCTTCAAATTTGTAGAACCACTATTCATAGTTATGCAAATATGTAAATGTATAATCCAATACAGTCTAATTTAAAGTCATATTATGCAAATATAGAAATGCATAATCTAATGCTAGTGATGTCCTAAAGTTTTGGCAACTATGTGAATCATAATCCCATTACTTTTATTAGAGGTGGCAATATGTGATACGATCCGTTAACCCAACACGAACACGACACGATAAAAGCGGGTTATGGTTTAGCCTTAACGGGTTCGGGTCAAAATAGGTTGACCCGTTAAAATACGATTATTTAATGGATTGATAATAGATTAACCTGTTTTGACCCATTATGACTCGTTAAGAAAGTTAAAGTTACAATTATACCCTTATACTTAAAAATAAAATTGTTGGAATTTTAATTTCTATATATTTTATTGTTTGGATTGTAATTTTGGACTTGTAGTTAGTTTTATTTTATTTTTTCTAGATATTGTGATTTTTACTTTTATATAAAATTATGCTAAACTTAACTAGGTCAAATAAGTTAATTTTGACTCTGTTCAGTCGATTTACATAAACGGATCATAACGAGTTGACACGACACGATCCGTTATGTTAACTGGTCGTGTTAAGATTTAAAATTTTGACACAATAAGCTTAATAAGTCGAGTTATGGTTAACCTATATAGTATAATATACATCTCTTGACATGACACGAATACTACCCATTAACACGATTTGACATTTCTAACTTTTATAGTAAACTTGATGACTTATTTTTCCAAAAACTTATCTAAATACCATCTTTATTTAATTACAATTCCTGTATATTTATTAAATTATTAGGGACTTTAATTGACGCACTGGTTTGTAAAATTCACTCTTCATAATTTCATAATTTTAGAAAAGTTAATAATTTACTGTTTCTGTTGTATAATATTGAAGATAAGAAAGAATTTATTGTGGTCAGTCTTTTGGAAAGCCAAGTCGTACCACAGCTGGAGTGGACCACAAAAACAAGAATCGCCATTTATTGAATTTGGACTTTAGATGTCTAAAAACTCATCATTTTTTCCAGTATGCGTGACAAAAGATGCATACTTGGACGGTTCTCCATTTTATTCACACCAAGTAAACATCTATTGCGATTGAAAATGGCAGTATTGATTACTAGGGCTCCAACCCGACCAAACCGTGATTGATTTGGGCCCCACCCGACCCGACCCGACATCCATGGCAATATAGAAAATTCGATCCGACAATAGGCGGGTCAATTGGTTTGATATCGACCTATCTGCAGAAATGTCTTTTGAAATCCCTTCGAACCCACAGCCTATACATGGGTTTCTTCTTCAATTGCTATAAATCCTCTCAAAGCCTCCAAATTATTCTTTGCACAGCCTACTTTGAATTACTTGGGTTTCGAAAGCGAGGGTGAGGAGGAACTTAGACATACAATCACCATGAGGGCCAAGGTAAGATTTGATTATAGTCTTATTGCCATACGATATTTGTCGAACACTACTATTTCCTGGATCTAAAAACTTTAAAATGGACATTTTTTAATTTTCCTAATCTCATACTAGGGTTTGCTCTTTGGTTTCATAGTGGAAGAAGAAGCGCATGAGGAGGTTGAAGAGGAAGCGTCAAAAGATGAGGCAGAGATCCAAGTAGTTCTCTTGCCAATAAATCGACGTTGTTTTGTGTCTAATCAATTTTTTTATTAGAGTCATAGTGTTTTCCATTTTTCCATTTGGATTTAATATCTGAAAGGTTCGAGTTTTGTGCTGTTGAATGAGTTTTTCCCTTTTGCCCTCCGTCGGATCTGTCCGAGTCTACAGCGCATCGAAGAGAATAGGGCCCAACGTTGCAACAAAATTATGCCTCCAACCTCGCGAGCTTGGCTTATTGTCAACCCTTTCACTTAGCCGCAGCGCAGGTAGGGCACAGACTTCGTCGGTGACGATGACTTAGGTGATCACAGAGATAAATGGGGAGTGATGGTTTGAGATTTAGGGATGGATGGCATAAGGTCTGTGAT
>QEOT01122656.1:0-32818 GCA_003123785.1 Pterocarya stenoptera | reverse complement strand
CCTGGACATAGTATTTACGGCAGCAGCATATTGTGAACCCAACATTCTTGTGCCTGCGACCCCCTAGGTTCCCCTCAAGTCCTCTTTCATGCCTAACTCTTCTATATCTACCCGACCCAATTTCAGATGTTAGGTCTTCCTCATCTTCACAATTTCCTTCATTCCCATACTTATTTTTAACCCTAGGCTCATACCGCCTCCTATTTCTCCTACCTTATAGATTTCTAATCGCTGCATCTTGATAATCCATCCCATCCCTCACTTCCCCAAACACAAAGTTCAACCGCTCAAACTATAGTTGCATGGCTTACAACACAAAGGATGAGTTATCTGCCATCACCCTTGGTGATGAGCCAATCCGGTGAGACGTTGTAATGTGCTACACAAAAGAATGTTAGTGGTAAAAAAAAAACGTCACACACTCCCTTATGTGTTTACATCCAAATAATGGCACTCCACTTGTGTTTCACTCTTAATTGACTTTTTCCCGATAATAGTCTTACACTCTTTTGCCTTTTACCTCAAGAGTTTTCCCACTCAAGTTCTTTAAGAACTAATTGAACTCAATCAAGACAATTCAACCTTGTTTTATCCCAACTAGTAATTAGGTCTAAGAAACAACAACAAGAGAAACACGGAAGGAATAAAATGACACGAGAATCAAGACAATTATACAAATGAAACAAGATACCAACTATAATGAAGTATGCATCCCCTTTGATGATAAGAATCAATAAAAAAAAATCAGATTTCTAATTTTTGTTTTGACGATTTTTTTCCTTTCTTTTCTTTTCTTTTCTTTTCTTTCCACCAACTGATTTGATCACAATCGAAAGAATAAGTAATTGACAAAACCCTAACAATAACTCAAAATCCTAGAATAAGTGATATATGGCAGCCCCTCTCTCTCTCTCTCTCTCTTTTTGCAACCCTAATCAAAGAACAAGGTAACCCTAATCAAAGAATAAGGAAACCCTAGAAAACAATGAGAAATTCGGCAGCCCTAAGATGAAGGAAATTTTTGCACATTTTTTTTTTATAAGTAATGCAAAAATTAAAAGATAGAATTAGATCTAATTGGAAAATGTGAAGATCGAGGTAAGTTAGCTTTTAACTTACTATCAGTTTAATGTGTATGTGTGATGAGTAAAGGAACTATAGTGTATGTATATATGTTATCATATGCGCCATACTAAGTCATTACATATTTATCTTTTACATAGAATTTATTCTGTCATGAATTGTTCATTTGTTACGCAAGATATTCTGTCACATTTTACTATACATCGTAAGTATGTCTTGTTAAGTATGTCATTTGTTACATGTATGTCATGTCATGTAATATTCACTATTTCCAAGCATGTCATGTTAAGTATGTTGACTGTTACATGTTATGTTATGTTAAATATGTTGTCTGTTACATGTTATGCCATGTTACGAAATGTTTCTATCTCAAGTAAGTCATATCTTTCGAGTCGCATTCAAGTCATGTTGTGTACATCAGGGCTTCTGTCCTTTCATATTCCAATCATGTTTCATCTCGAATACAGTTTGTGTATTTCAAGAACAGTCATGTCCAGTTGTTCGTGTATCTCACGTTCATGTACGCCCCCATGCAGTTAAATTATTGTTCAGTTTATGGTTATTGTTAAATCATAGCAACCCCAAGAGATAAGACTACCCTATCATGGTAATCCCATGAGATAAGACTACCCTATCATGGTAACCCCCCTAAAAAAGGATATCATGGTAATCCCATGAGATAAGACTACGCTCTCGTGATAACCCCATGAGACAAGGATATAATGGTAATCCCATGACATAAGATTATGCTATCGTGATAACCCCATGAGACAAGAACATCATGGTAATTCTATGAGATAAGAATATATTTCAAGTTCATGTTAAATTATGTCTCAGATCAAGTTCATGTTAAATTATGTCTCAAATCATGTTCATGTTAAGTAAAGAAGTCAGTTCAAGTTTATGAAAAGTTAAGTTTTAGTTTAAGTTCAAGTTCATGTCAAGTTAAGTTTTAGAATTTAAGTCTCATATCAAGTTCATGTCAACTCAAGTCTCAGTTAAAGTCTAGGTCAGTTGAAGCAAGTCAAATTCTGTTCACACTTTAGTTTAAGTTATGTTAGTTATGTTATGTTGCATGCCAAGTTATGCTATGATTACTTCTGATTTTGATTATGCATTCATGCTTTTACTGCCATGCATGCATCATTAACCTGTGTGAATATATATTTTTTTTTTGTTAACTTACTGAAATTTGTAATCAAATCTCACTATGGTAGTCCCAACTACCATTCCCCTCGAATGGTAAATCTTGTTACAGGATCTGAAGGAGAACTGAGAATCGACCAACTAGACACGGTCGACTAAGCGACGGTGCGATGTAGATGATAGTACAGTAGTTACCTCAGATTACTACTTGTATTTGTGGAGTTCAAACTCCAGCACTCTTTTGATCGCAATTATTTTAGACTAGTGTTGTGATCTCAGTTGTTTAGTATGTCATTATGTATGAAGTATGTTTTAAGTATTTGGGATATTTCAGTTTGGTGAATAGTATTGCTAAAGAAAAAAAAAATTATCCGCTGCGAATATTGCATAATGTTAGATGCATATTAGGAATATTGCATCTTATATGTCATGAACGGGGGCAGGTAACCTTGTGTTGCTTGTCTCGACGCTTCAAATGTCCGTCCGATCCCAAGCTGAATTTGGGGGTGTCACTAATGACCCAACAAACCACATCCATGCACTAGCATCTTACGCATAAGACTAGTAGGCTCACAAAGTTTATTCTCTCTAAACAAATACCAATCTAGTCTATAGCACTTACCAAATGATGCATTCTCACACGCTCCATATACACTAGCAAAGTCATCATCATCAGCATGCAATTCCTTATCATATTCAAATTTCAATAACTTTGCATCTAAAATGAAGACAAGGACATACCTTTCCTTTTTTCTTTTTCTTTTTTTTTTTAAGTAAAGAGCCTGTAGCCACCCTCATAGCAGCCCCGTCCCAAGTTTATTAATGTACCCTCACTTATGGCGAAGGAAAATCATGGTTATAAATCATTCACCTGAGGGTTTACATAAAATGAAGAACTAATACCATAACCCAGGGGATAAAAAATTACCAAGCTAATAACATAACAGAACGTGCAATGTAATAAGGAACAAAAATTACAGTTGTAAATAAGGACGTCCCCAAAAATCTATACGTAATAAGCCTCGAAGAATTCCCCTCCCAACGTCAGGATCTATAAAATAGTTACATCGATTAAAAGCACATTCTTTAGCCAGATAGTCCGCAACTATATTGGCTTCTCTAAAAATATGATGAATGGAACAATTTAACTCATAAAACAAACTTTTTAGATCATCCCAATAATCCCACAAATACCATAAGTTGCATTTACCGACCTCGACCCATCTCACAATAACTTCCGAGTCCGACTCTACCATTATGTCTCTAATACCCAATTGTTGTTCAACCATCAAGTAAAGCTCTCCCTTCAGCCACATTATTGGACACCTGCCCATAGTGAGCTGCAAATCTTGCAATCAGTCGACCACAATGATCTCTAATCACCCCTCCTCCACCCACACAACCAGGATTTTCAAAAGAGCTTCCATCGACATTAAGCTTATAATTGCCTCTACACGGCTTAATCCAAGCCACAGCTTTCATATTTTTATTAACAACTTGAGCAATCGGGCAATTTAAATCCTGTAAAATTTTGAGATCTTGTCGCTGCAATCTATCAAACTTACGATGCGGAGAAAAAATATCTACTAACATCGGCTTAATCCACTGCACCACACCTTTCTAATCAGTTTTTTTTCCTTCCATTCTATCATCACACCGTGCTCTCCACAATGCCCATTTGATAGTTATAGGAAAAATTCCACGACAACATCCTGCTTGAGACGATGCCGAGGCACGAATCCAACAAACATTCATAACAACATGCCATCTTCGAAGTTGAGGCAGCCAAACACCCAAAATACCTGCAAAATAAGTCCAAACTGTAACAGCCAATTCACCACTACAAAGAATGTGGTCAATAGATTCTTGTTGTGGTAATACACAACAATGACACTTTGACACTAGAGAAATGCCCGGCTTAATAAGGATATCATCCACAGGTAACACTTGTTTTTTAGGATGCCAACAAAGAAATGACATTTTCTTGGGAACAAATTTATGCCACAACCATTTTCTCCACAATGAAATCGGCCCTTGAGCTCTAATGAGATGCCAAGCAGATTTAGTAGAGAAACTTCCATCAAGATTAGGCTGCCAAATACGCACATCAGTACCACTTGATATATGAACCGACAAAGCAATTATTTTCTCAACCATCTCTTCCGACACCAACATAGGTAATTTAGAAATATCCCAACCTGAATTAGTTAGGATTTCAGCCACCAATAACTCTTCATCTCCGCTAACATCTTCCGAATTCGCAATGGCTCTATCCCCTAGCCAATTGTCAAACTAAAACTTGCATTCACCATTTCTAAGCAAGATTCTTGAATTATTTATCACTATCGGCATCACTGACATAATACCTTTCCAAAATCTTGAACCTGTGGAATTAGAAAGGATCGTTTGGTGCTTCTCACCCACATATTTAGCCTTAAAGAATTTGGCCCAACATGATTTACCCTCTAGTAATTTCCAAGCAAATTTCATGAGTAATGACATTTGGACATCAACGAGGTTCTGAATGCCCAATCCCCCTTCCTCAACCGGCAAACATATATTTTTCCAAGACACCAATTTTCTTTTCCTTTTGTCATCAGTCGAGTTCCAAAGAAAATTAGAGAAAATACTCTTGAGAGTTTTGAAAACACCCTTAGGTAAATTCATAACAGATAAAACATGAATTTGGATGCTAGATAAAACATGTTTGAGAAGAGCAATTTTACCCCCAAAGGATAGGGTGCTACTCTTCCAACCAGCCAATTTTTTTTTAATCTTCAACAACAAAGGGTCAAATAAGTTGATTGTAATCCATCCCACATGCAACAGAACACCAAGATAATTACATGGCCATTTACCTTCCATAAACCCTGTTATCCTCAATACCTCAAGTCTCCTAGAAAGTGAAAATTTAGAGGAAAAAAAGATAGAGGACTTATCCGAACTAACCAATTGCCCTGACGTAGCTTGATATGCATGTAAAATCTTCATGATCTGCACTAAAGATCTTTTTCCTCCATTTGCAAAAATCAATACATCATCAGCATAAAATAAATGAGAAATCAAGGTACCTCCATTGGCATTAAAAGGCTTGACTTTCTCCTTTTGAAAATCATCATTAATCATCCGAGATAGAAGCTCTTGCGAGAAAATGAAAAGATATGGCGAAAGATGATCACCTTGTCTAATGCCACGAGAAGGTTTGAAAAAACCCATCATCAAACCATTAAGCATAACGGAACACATAGGAGAAGAAATGCAATTAAAGATGAGGCCCCTCCAATGATCCGAGAAGCCCAATTGCTTCATTACTTCCATAAAAAATCTCCAGTTCACCCTGTCGTACGCCTTTACCATATCAATTTTAATCATGGTGTTACCGCCTTTCACTTTCTTGTTCATACTATGAATCATTTCTTAAGCAATAGAAATATTATCACAAATGCTTTGCCCCTTAAGAAAAGCTGATTGTTCTTCAGAAATTAATTTATTCATGAGAGGCTCCAAACGGTTAACTAAAACCTTGGAAAGGATTTTATAGACAACAGAGCATAAACTGATAGGCCAGAAATGCGAGAAGCTCCTTGGTTCATCTACTTTTAGAATTAATACAATATTGGTAGCCCCAAAAAATGTGGTTAACGACTTCCCCTCAAAACATTCAATAGCCAACTTCAATAAGTCGTCATTGATAATATCCCAAGCATGATGGAAAAAACTTATAAAAAAACCATCAGGTCCTGGACTACTATCTTGCGGAATCGACCATAGAGCCTCTTTAACTTCAATCATATCAGGAACTCTGCATAGCACCCAATTGTCAACATCAGAAATAACAGAATTTAAGAGATTCATACTAGGATCCGCTAGGGAAACAACCAACATTGATAACTACTGCTGGAAGAAGTCTACAGCCCCCTCAAGAACCTCTTCACCTGATTTAAGAATGCTGCCATCTTCAAGAGTCATATTGATGCAGGACGTAGCAACTCGTAAATAAAATTGCAACTCACACAATCCACTAGGCGTCTCACCTAGATCTTCCCATCTCAGGATTGAAAAACAAACTTTATTGATTCATCAAGAGGTGCCTCCTTATTGTCATACTTGACTCTTTAAATAGACTATAATCCTAATGACTTTGTCGATAACAAGTTCAACTACAATACGATAAAGACTTGTGCTAACAAACGATAACTTTTAGATAAGCTATGGCATAGGGATTTTATCCCTTTATTCTTGGCTATGGAAAATAGACTCATTAACAACTACTAACTCTTATGACTCCCTTTCATGCCCACACTCTATCCGTAACGTGGACTCCGTCAATTTTTCCCATCCCCAAAAGAATTCGACTCCGACGAATGTTGGGCCTGATAAAACTCATACAAGTCTGGGTCGATACGTTGAACTTCTTTCGTTTTTAGCCAACAATAGTCCGACAGTGGCCTGTTCTTCCACTTGACAAGGAACTTCTGGTATCCCCGTCCCTCCGCCACTGGAGACATTATCTCATCCACTGCAAGTTCGTCCTATACACTAACCATGACTCCCTTCGGCACTTACAATCCTAGAAACACCTAAGTGCCAAGCATGCTCGATGGGTGGATTTCCTCCAGCAGTTTTCATTCGTCCTCAAGCATAAGGCGGGATCCGAAAATAAAGTCGCTGACTCCCTCAACCACAAGACCTTGTTGCTCACCACCCTCACAGTAACAATGATAGGCCTAGACTCCATCAAAGCAGATTACAGCATAGATACTAAGCTCAGTCCTATATATGCAGCAATGCAATCGAGGCCTTCTCCACAACACGCCAACTTGTAATACCCTGCGCCTTGCTTCCTTATGACGTAAGCAATTACGTCTGATGCGATAGACTGTCTGCTCCTCTCTAGTGTCTAAGAGCCCCGTTATGCATGCCAGATCTCGATGACATGCTTTAAAAGATACTACATGATTTCTAAAGCTAGCTTTATGTTTTAAAGTTTTGTGTATTTTAAATGGGTTATTCTCATCGCTATTTAACTAAGTAATATTTTAAATAACTAAATTATAACATCTTTGAAGAGCTCAAAATATATTATAATTGTGGAAATCATTTTATATAAATGATTCTAGTTTTTTAAAATATTACGTGACTTAAATAAGGATGGAATCTTTAAATTAATTTAATGGTTTTACTTTCTTAAATATGTTAACTAAGAATTCATTATTTTATAAATGATAAAGGAATATTATTTTAAATAATATTCTATCTTGATTCCTCTCAGTGCTTTTAATTAAATAAACATTTACGTGTTTTCAAATCAGTATTTAAGGGTCATCGTGGGATCATTTTATTGATCCGCAGTCGTTGGGTTTTGGGATAAAACCCCAGCCCCTCTCTCTTTCTCCCTCACTTTTCCCCAGCCCTCTCTCTCTCTTCCCTCTCCTTCTGCGTACGAAGTACGCAGCTACCCTCTCGTCTAAACGCTCCACTGCCCAGCCCGCCCCTTCCACAAACACCGCCTCACCGCCCCTTCCACAAACACCGCCTCCCTCCGGCAAGCTCCCCTACACCGGTCTCCCTCGCCCACGCTCTCTCCTCCTCTCCCTCGGCAGTGCATAGCCTGAACGGGCTTAGTGGCCACTGCGCCATTGTGCGCAGTCCTCCTGTGCCACCACCACTACAGCAGCTTTCTATGCCACTGGCCATCACCCTCCAGTGACCTCGGCCTCCACCATGCAGCCACCTCCCTCCCATGCACGTACACAGCTCCCTCCATGCACGGGTTCACTGTGCACGTTCCTAGCGCTGCCGTGCGCCGCCACCTTGGCCACCAGACACCACCATGAGCCTCCCCAGGTCTCCCCCTTCCTCCTCCCATAGACCCATGACCTGTAGCCCTCTCCTCCACCTCCCGGTGTCCCACTCTCTCACGCACGGGTTTTACACCCTCCACTGCCACCCATGGCATGTGACCTCCCTCTCCAGCATCCTCAGGCCACCACCAAGCCATCCCGACCACCCATGGCCCCGATCTGCCACCCATGCACACACACTCTCTCACTCTCCCACGACTTCTCCCTCCCTCACAATGCACGGCTAGTCCTCTCTCCACCATCGTGGACCACAGTGCCGCCACCACCGAGCTTCCATGGCTCCACCAGCAATCTCCCTTAGCCTAGCCTAAGTTTAAACCACCACTTTATGTAGTGGGTAGCCACTGCATGTGATGGACAGTCACTGTGCGTGACTGACAGCCACTGTACATGGCTAGATCCACTGTGATATGCCACATTGCCACCATCACAAAGCCACCTTAGGCCCTTCCAAGACCATACCTTGCAATCCAAACGCTTAAACAGCCACTGTACGCGGTATAGCCACCCCGTACGTTCCTTTCGACGTTATCGCTGTGACGGCTAGCGAGAGACGCACGGGTTATCCCGTCGACGGTATAACTCTCTATCCCTCGCTATTTATATTACATGCTAGTTGGTTGGTTAGGTTGTGGACTGTGCTGTTAGTATTATAGGGTTCGCTATGTAGTATGGTGATATGATGGGCTATGACGTGAAGTGTTGGGCGTAGTTGGGATGTGTACTGTGTAGTGTTGTGGACTTTGCTGTGAAGTGTGGTTGTGGTTTGTATGCCATAGCGGTGATGTGGCATAGTGCTGTGAAGGGAGTACAGGTGGAATGTACTCCACATGGAGGAACAACGCACCATATGGCATGTATGCCATAGTGGTGATGTGGCATAGTGCGGTGAAGGGAGTACACATGGAATGTACTCCATGTGGTGGAACGACGCACCATATGGCATGTATGCCATAGTGGTGATGTGGTGTAGTACTGTGAAGGGAGTACACCTGAAGTGTACTTCATGTGGTGGAACAACACACCATATGGCGTGTATGCCATAGTGCTGTGAAGGGAGTACACGTGGAGTGTACTCCATGTGGTGGAACGATGTACCATATGACGTGTATGCCATAGTGGTGATGTGGCGTAATGCTGTGAAAGGAGTACACGTGGAATGTACACTATTTAGTGGAACGACGCACCATATGGCATGTGTGCCATAGTGGTGATGTGGCATAGCATGTGTGAAGGGCGTACATGAGGAGTGTACTCCATGAGGTGCAATGATACACCGTATGGCGTGTCGCCAAGATTAGGGTGATTGCATAGTCGATGGGAAGAGCTTGATGTATGGTGTCGGGAACTATGGAACAGTGTCCCAAAGTGGCTGAGATGTGGCTGTAGGGTGAGGTGACTAGTGTCGCCGTGTAATCGGCTTATGCCGGGAGTAAGTGAGAAGTGGCTAGAAGAGTATTAGAGTAGCGCAGCGGAAGCATGAATGGGCAATGTCACTAAGTGACGTGGTCGTGCTTGCTATGGGTGAAGAGTTAGCGTAAGAGTGATGTAGCAGGAATGTGATGAGGTGTCACAATGTGGCGGGAGTACGTGGGGAACCGTACTCATGATGAGTTGGAGGTTGACATATAGGTGACTTAGCAGAATGTCAGAGGACGTGATAAGGTCACGGTGTAGCTTGGGAATGGTCTCGAGCTATATGGCGTGACGTAAGGTGTTGTGGTATGTGTTGTAGTAGTGATATGGCTATATAGTCTAAGGCGATGAGTGACGCCGTGTAGTCTGCTTATGGCCAGGAGTATGTGCTAAGTGGCTAAGATGTATCAGAGTAAGTGCAGCGGAAGCATGATTGGGCAACGTCATGAAGTGACGTGGCCAAGTAGAAGTCATGCGGTGATGGGTTAGGATGTATGTGATGTGACATGATAGGGTCACGGTGTAGCTTGGGATTAGGCTCGAGCTATATGGCGTGACGTAGGGTGTATTTTTGGATGGAGTCCTGTCATGTTAAGTGTTGGATGAACTGTCATGAGGCAAGGCTAGCATGAAGAGTCGTGCTAGCCGGGTAAGAGAAGGTTGGTATCGGAGTATGGCACTTGCCATACGAGCCTGTGACCAATGTATTAAATGATGGTCTTAAGGGATAAATGGGTAAGGTACGTGTGTTATCTGGTTAGACGCACATGCGGACGGATTCACTATATGTAATAGGTAATCTGTCCTAAGTATGGTTACACGATGCTTAAGCCTCAAAGTGGCTTGGAGCCGTGTGACGTGTATGGATGATCATGAGAAGTAGAGTGAACTAAGATACATAATTGTAATGATGAGGGTACTATTTAAGAATGGGATGCGTGACTTAGTCAGTCTAAGTCATGCGTCGGAACTTGGTTAATGAGAAGAATGAGACAAAGGTTTTAGTATCTTAATCCTAAGGTGAATCATGGGTTCCCCCTAACGAATAAGCACTCGAAGTAGAACGTAAGGTTGAAAGAAATAGTGACCGTAATGGGTCCCTAAAGGTCTTATCCTAGTAAGGGACACGTAAGGGCATGGGATAGAAGGATAGTGTTCAAAGTAAAGCATAACTCTATTTTTAGTTCAGTTGCTTATGCACTAGATAGAGAATAACGTTAAGGTTATGTATGCATGTAAGTTGCCATTTGACACGTGCACGAATGGACTGTATGGTATGAAAGTAGCATAGAGTCTAGGTAAGTGTTACGTTCATGCTCTTCTAGAGTCTTTTCTAAAGTATAAGAAAAAGAAAGAAACGTTTTTCCTCTAAGGATGCTTTATGAAATGACACGAAAGACATTTTTAACGAAAGCATGCTAAGTATTGAAAGATATAAGTACGTACGACCCCTCCTCGGCAGCCCCTTTTTACGCACCCAAAAGTATTAATTGTACGCATGTGAATGAATGACTATACGATGTATCTATTGTACGTATTTTCTAAAGAAAAGAAATGAAGCTTCGAGGCTTGTGCCCCGAGTTTCAAACCAATGCTTTGACCGACACAAAGAAAGTGTTTTAAAACTGGTCCCTAGGAACTGATGTTAAAATGCCCCTACGAACTGATGCTTTACTGATGCCATGACAGATGATGTTTAAGCCCATGCTTTTAAAAGATATTTTTCCATGAACTGTAAAGGACTGAAATGAATGAAAGCATGAAAGGACTAAAATGAATGTATGAAAACACATAACTGCCATATGTATGAATGGAAAGGGGTACCCAATGAATGAATGGGCAGATTGCAATGTCGAGTAGTAGTATCTGGTAGTGCACCCAATGCTGCACCCTAACGGAATGGGATTCCAACCCGTGGCCACGGACGAATCCATTGACCCAAAAGGTCGCTAATCCCAGCACGCAGGGTGTAACAACATGCACTGGCCTATGAAAGTGAAAGAAAAGTAATGTATAAATGCATTGCATTCTTTAAGAAATGAAGGCACTAGCGGGAGAAACGTTTTGTGAAATGAAAGTCATGTTTAAAGATGAAAAGCCCCGCCAGTGATGTTTAAGAATGAAAGTATGTATGCATGTACGTATAGTATGTATAGAATGATGAATGCATGAATGAAAACCTACATTGCTATATTTTAACGGTATGAAGTAATGCTTACTGAGTATTCGACTCATTTTAGTTTTTATGTGTGCCCCTCTCCCCACAGGAAGCTAAATGGGCAGTACTCCCAGGATGGACACGACCAAAGGGGAAGAGCACGATGGTCTAGGCATGAGGGTTTTAAATGTATGAAAGGCCTTTTATTTTAAGATTTATGTTTTGTGCTGTAAATCTCTCTTATTATAAAAGCACATTTTATTTTGTAACGTAGAGTCTTGCACCCTGGGAAGGACAGTAAAAGGTTTTAAATCGAACGGTAATTCCCGTCATCCTTTTCTAAAATATTTTGTAAAAAGACCCACTCCAAGGACGGGCGTTACACGACTACACCCTTAAGGAGGGGTTTCTTTTCTACAGTAACAAACTTTGTCTACCGGACACAAGCATTCGAGCCTTCATCACCCTTGAACTGCATGCAAGGGGAATTGCTGGGCAATTTGGACGTGACAAAACTATTCAGCTCGTTGAAGACAAGTTCTGGTGGCCGAGCCTCAAGCAAGATGTCCAGAGGATAGTTCAACGTTGTCGAGTTTGTCAGTTGTCAAAAGGGCAGAAAAAAAACACAGGTTTGTACACACCTCTGCCCGTACCGGCTTAGCCATGGGAGGACCTTAGCATGGACTTTGTGCTTGGTCTCCCCCGGACCATACATACGCACAATTCTATCTTTGTGGTGGTAGATCGCTTCTAAAAAATAGCCCATTTCCTACTGTGTAGCCAGACATATGATGCATCCAGAGTCGCAGCATTATTTTTTGCTGAGGTGGTACATTTGCATGGTATTCCAGAAAATATTATATCTGATCACGATGTTAAGTTTCTTAGTTACTTTTGGAAGACCTTATGGGTGAAGACAGGTACGACACTCCTGTTCTCTAGTGCATTCCATCTGCAAACGGATGGCCAAACAGAATCAGTCAACTGAAGCTTAGGCAACTTACTGCGCTGCCTTGTTACGGACCATAAAACTACATGGGATCTTCTCCTCCCTCATGCTAAGTTTGCATAAAACAACTCAGTCAACCGTAGCACATGTAACACCCTGATTTTTACGTGCATTTTATTGAAGGGCTTTTTAATTTAATATTTAATTTAGAGTTGTTTAATCTAATTTAAACGTGTCTACGCGAGATTATTTTATGATTTTTAAATAAAGAATTATTTTAATATGTTTTCATAATTTTAATTAGTGTTCTGCAATTTAATTGCTTTTTATTTTAAAGAGTAATTATGATTGGAGTTTAATATTTTATTTTAATTAGTTTTAAGTTAAGCTGATTTATTAAATTTACTGTTTTAAAAAATAATATTTTTGAGTATCAGTTGTGACTCAAAAGTGGTGAGGATTGGACCTCATTTTTTTCTGCATCTTTTCTTTTTCTCTTTCCTTTTTCTCTTCTTTTTCTTTTCTTTTCTTTTTCTTCTTTTTCTTCTTCCTCCCCGTTCAGACTCCCAGCTAGCCCAACCCTCTCTCTCTCTCCTCTCCCACGCACAACCTGCCTACAGCCACTTGCACTACCGCCAGCCGTCCGTGGCCTTCACCGCTGGTACCACCGGACTACCCAGCTACCGGCGACCTAGCCCACCAAATTTCAAGCCACCCATTGCCGCCGTTTGTCTCCGAGAGCCGTGCGAAGCCGCAGCACTCCTTCACCCATTCCGCCGCCGTCCGGCCACCATTGGCCACCATTTCTTCACCACTTCATCATCGGCACCTTGCCGTCCTAACTCACCCATTTTTGGCCCCGATCCATCGCGAGAGCCACCCCTACAAACACCCTCTCCGATTTGAACTTTGTGGCCTTAAACCACCGTTTCGGTCGTCACCCACGGCCAACTTTCGATACCATTAGCTTTACCGACCTCATTAGGCCCTACCCTATCAATTTCAAGTCTTCGTTTGACTCCGTTGGAATTTGGGTTTACAGTGTATTCGGCCACAATGTTTTTACACTGTGGAGTTGTTGTTTTGGTGCTTCCAGCTCTTCCGTGATCCTCCTAAAATTATTTTCAAGCCCTGTAAGTATTTCTCCAAAAGACTTTTAAGACTTTAATATATTTTTGCACTAACTTGTTTTATAAACTGTGTTTTGGTTATCTGGTACTGATAACTATTGGTTGTTGGTTAATTGTTGCTTTCATGGCATTGTGCACGCATGCGTGGGTGTGTGTGTGTTTTGAGAAAATTGTGTTTAAAATTTTACGGGTGCGTGTGTATCACCCCTAAGCCGAGATGGGATATTATCTCGGTGGAGCTCCTCTGGACACTCGGGAGTGGAATATACTGAGTGTCGTCCCCTAGGGCTTTTGCCTGGGACTTGGACGGGATGATAGTGCTCTCGATCCGACTCCGTGACTCCTCGGGCTGGCGGGGGTCAGAGGATGCCTAGCTATGTACGCGGTGGGCATGGAACTGGGCATCACTCATGTATCACTTGCACGGCCGTTACCTTTGGGGTGAAGATGGGAAGGTAGAGTATGTGGATAGCTCCTAGGGGAGACCATGGTGCATACGGTTAAAATTGAAATTAATGTATTTATTTCTGGATTGTTATTTTATGCCAAATGGTGATTTTTTGGCGTGTGTGGAAAAATTGTGATTTTTGAGAAATGGAGTTTTCTCGGGTTTTTAAGGTTGGGTCATAATGTGCATGCATAGCGTTAGTTGTTTTAATATATTTATTGTCTTGGAGCTTTTTGAGTTTTACTTACCTGCGGTACCATCTTTTTGGTACTGTAGATTTTGATGCAGGTTTTGAGGAGGCTGAGCCCGAGGATGCGGCTTCGCCTGAGGAGTAGGGACATTGGCTATATTTTGTGCTGAAGATTATTGCTGCTTTTGCTTATTGTATTAAATTTGATTTGATGTTTTTGTTTTGTAAGCAAAAATCATATTATGTTGACATGTGGATTTTTAGTACTTTGGTATTGTATTAAACTCTGGTACTTAGTTATTTGACTTAACCTTTCCGCTGCGTATTGTTTATTATACACGTGTTGCATTGCACACACTCAGCACATGTCAATGGGGTCCGTGACCGTGTCGTCATCATCCTGGTGTCTCGATTTTTGTGTGTGTCCGTATATGAAATTTGGGGGCGCCACAGGTGGTATTAGAGCGGTTTGGCTCCGGGTAAAGCCGCATGTCCCTTAGGTGAAATACCAGATTATTTTTAAGCTTGATTTGAAGTAGTTTTGAAATTATTTCATTTGTGTTTAATGTGTTGTTTTATTTGTTTTAAATTGTTTTATGTTACATTGTTTAATTTAAATTGTTTCATTTATATTATTTTGCGTTCTAATCGGAACTAAAGTGAGGTTGAGGTTGATTAATAGGATTGAGAGAACATTTGAGATTTGTGGGTGCACTGAAGCTCAACAAGTTCTGTATGCCAGTTATTTGTTGCAAGGAGAAGCAGCAAATTGGTGGAGGGCAAAGTGGAATCTCCTAGAAAGAGAGTTTGGATCCTTAGCCGCTGTGTCTTGGCAGCGTTTCAATAAAGAGTTTGATGATCGGTTTTTCCCTCCTACTGTGAGAAGGCAGAAAGCTAGGGAATTCAATAATCTGGTTCAGGGGAATATGACGGTGGACCAGTATTCACTTGCTTTCTTGGAGCTTGGGCATTTTGCGCCCCATCTTATTGCCATTGAGGAATTGCAGGTGGAGTGATTTTAAGAAGGTCTGCGTCCTGAGATACGCAGATTCATGATTTATCAGTGAGTTACTTCCCTCCATGAGTTAATTGATCTGGCTACTATGGTGGAGCGAGAAAATAGTTTGGCTGTAAGCTCCCCTCCAAGCCAAAATAGGAGGAGTTTTGCTGGAGAAGGTAGCAGTTCTGGATCTCCACAGAAGTTTGTTCAGAGGATTGGGTCTCGATCTCAGGCAGCCCCTGGGGTGCGTATGGGAGGTCGAGCTCCAATTTGCCCCAGATGTCATAGAGCTCACGAGGGCGAGTGTCCCTCGGGTGGGATTCGATGTTGTAGATGTGGCCAGCCCGGACATCTATACCGTGAGTGCCCTAACCAAACTCAGAGAAGTCGAGGGGGCCGACGTGGTGGAGGAGCTAACCAGAGACAAATGGTTCAAGCCAGAGTTTATTCAATGACCCTTGGAGATGTTTATTATGAGTCGCCAGCTACTCAGGATGCTGGTGTGATTACAGGTATGAGTTTAATTTAATTTAATTTTTGGATTTGGTGTTTGGTGTTAATTGCTTGCTTGAATTTGTTTGGGGTGTATGTGTGCTTCAGGAAGAGTTCGCCTCTATGATTTTTATGCTTGTACGTTGTTTGATTCGAGGGCATCTCAGTCTTTTGTATCAGCCACCTTTGCACAGATGTGTAATTTGGTCACGGAGCCTTTACCCCAGTATTTAGTTGTGGCTCTTCCTAATGGGGAGATGGTATGTTGCTCAAAAATCGCTTTGGGTTGTCCTTTGGATTTTGGTGGAAGGAAACTTGATGGGAATTTAATTATTTTTAAGTTGCTGGATTTTGATATTATTCTTAGAATGGACTGGTTATATCAATATTCTACAAGTATTAATTGTAGAAATCGGACGGTTAGCTTTCAACTTCCAGATGGAGATTTCTTTGAGTATGCGGGAAGTAAGCTAAGAGCGAAGCCAACAGTTATATCAGCAATACAAGCGAAGAAAAATATAGCTTGTGGGGCAGATGCTTTCCTAGTCCAAGTGGTTTCTTCGCCATCTGGAAAGAAGACTTTGATGGATATTCCTGTTGTTGAAGAATTTCTAGATGTCTTTGTAGAGGATTTGCCTGGGTTGCCTCTAGTTTCTGAAATGGAGTTTGCTATTGATTTGGAACCTGGTGCAGCTCCAGTGCACAAAGCTCCTTACCGTATGGCACCAGCAGAGTTGAAAGAGTTGAAGATGCAACTGCAAGAATTGGTTGATAAGGGGTTTATTCAGTCGAGCACTTCGCCATGAGGAGCACCAGTTTTATTTGTTAAAAAGAAAGATGGTACTCTCCGGATGTGCATTGATTATAGAGAGCTCAACAAGGTGACCATCAAGAATAAATATCTTCTTCCAAGAATTGATTATTTATTTGATCAGCTTCAAGGTGCAGCAATATTTTCTAAAATTAATTTGAGGTCAGGGTATTATCAATTAAGGATAAGAGATAAAGATGTACTCAAGACGGCCTTTAGATCAAGATATGGGCATTATGAGTTCAAGGTGATGCCTTTGGGTTGACTAATGCTCCTGCAGCTTTTATGGATTTAATGAACCGAATATTTCGACCGTATCTGGATTCTTTTGTGGTGGTATTCATTGATGATATCATGATTTATTCCCGAGACTTGGAGGAGCATGCTTATCATCTTCGTTTGGTGCTTGGGAAATTGAGGGAACATCAATTGTATGCTAAGTTAA
The DNA here is from genome assembly GCA_003123785.1 of Pterocarya stenoptera. Taxonomy (NCBI): domain Eukaryota; kingdom Viridiplantae; phylum Streptophyta; class Magnoliopsida; order Fagales; family Juglandaceae; genus Pterocarya; species Pterocarya stenoptera. The sequence goes on along the minus strand of QEOT01122656.1, from coordinate 15,686 downwards.
GTAAGTGTGAATTCTGGTTGGAAGAAGTTAAGTTTCTTGGGCATGTAATTTCATGAGATGGAGTGGCTGTTGATCCTAGTAAAGTGGAAGCTGTTTTGTCTTGGCCAAGTCCTTCAACAGTGCGTGAAATTCACAGTTTTCTGAGACTTGCCGGATATTATCGTAGATTTGTAGAAGGATTTTCTCGATTGTCCGGACCTCTCACTGCATTGACCCGGAAGAATGTTGAATTTATTTGGTCAAATAAGTGCGAGAGAAATTTCCAAAAACTAAAGAGAAGGTTAACTTCGGCACCAGTTTTGGCTCTTCCAGAGTCAAATAAGCCTTTTGTGGTTTTCAGTGACACATCCAAGTTTGGGCTAGGGTGTGTTCTTATGCAAGAAGGATGGGTTGTTGTTTATGCATCTCGTCAGCTGAAAGAGCATGAAAAGAATTATCCTACTCATGACTTGGAATTGGCATCTATAGTTTTTGCTCTCAAGATCTAGCGTCATTATCTTAATGGTGTGGTGTGTGAAGTTTACACTGACCATAAAAGTTTGAAGCACTTATTTTCTCAGAAGAATCTCAACATGAGGCAGAGGCGTTGGCTTGAGCTGATTAGTGACTACCAGTGTGAGATCAAGGATCATCCGGATAAGGCAAATTTAGTCGCTGATGCGCTGAGTCGGAAGTCAGAATTTTTAGTTGAGGCAGAATCTTCAGATGTGGACTATCTTCTTTGTGGAATGAGAAGACTTCTTATTGAGAGTTCGCAGCAAGAAGAATTATTATCTTCGGTATTGGATGTCCGAGTTGTTGATTTTGAGGAATTAAAGACTCTCCAGAGAAGAGATCCGAAGTTGCTAAATATCAGAAAGAAAGCCAGGAAGTCTAAAGGACCTTCGCACTTTAGTTTGGATAAGGATGGCATTCTTTGATTTCAGAATCGTAGAGTTATACCTCGAGATTCAGAATTTAAAGAGCGAATATTGGCTGAAGCTCATGCAACTCCTTATTCAATTCATCCTTGCAGCACGAAGATGTATCAAGATTTGAAGAAAAATTTTTTGTCGGAAGGGATGAAGACTGATATTGCCCTGTTCATTGAGAAGTGTGGCACTTGTCGCCAAGTGAAAGCTGAACATCAAAGACCCGCTGGTAAGCTTCAATCACTTCCTATTCCTGAATGGAAGTGGGATGATATCACTATTTTGTTGTGGATTTGCCAAGCACTTCAAGAGGAAAGAATTCAATTTGGGTGATTGTGGACAGATTGACCAAGAGTGCTCATTTCTTGCTTGTAAATAATGCTGACTCTTTCGGTAAACTAGTGCGGTTGTATGTTAAAGAGATTGTGAGGTTGCATGGAGTACCCAAGAGTATTGTGTCGCCCACGGCCAAATTTCGATACTATTAGCTTCACCGACCTCATTAGGCCTTACCCTATCAATTTCAAGTCTTCGTTTGACTCCGTTAGAATTTGAGTTTACAGTGTATTCGGCCACTGTGTTTTTACACTGTGGAGTTGCTGTTTTGGTGCTTTCAGCTCTTCCGTGATCCTCCTAAAATTATTTTCAAACGCTGTAAGTATTTCTCCAAAAGACTTTTAAGACTTTAATATATTTTTGCACTAATCTGTTTTATAAACTGTGTTTTGGTTATCTGGTACTGATAATTGTTGGTTGTTGGTTAATTGTTGCTTTCATGGCATTGTGCACACATGCGTGGGTGTGTGTGTATCACCCCCAAGCCGAGATGGGATATTATCTCAGTGGAGCTCCTCTGGACACTTGGGAGAAGAATATACTGAGTGTCGTCCCCTAGGGCTTTTGCCAGGGACTTGGACGGGATGATAGCGCTCTCGATCCGACTCCGTGACTCCTCGGGCTGGCGGGGATCAAAGGATGCCTGGCTATGTACGCCGTGGGGGCGGAACTGGGCATCACTCATATATCACTTGCACGGCCGTTACCCGTGGGGTGAAGATGGGAAGCCAGAGTATGTGGATGGCTCCTAGGGGAGGCCATGGTGCATACGGTTAAAATTGAAATTAATGTAATTATTCCTGGATTGTTATTTGATGCCAAATGGTAATTTTTTGGCGTGTGTGAGAAAATTGTGATTTTCGAGAAATGGAGTTTTCTCGAGTTTTTAAGCTTGGGTCATCATGTGCATGCATAGCGTTAGTTGTTTTAATATATTTATTGTCTTGGAGCTTTTTGGGTTTTACTTACCTGCGGTACCATCTTTTTGGTACTGTAGATTTTGATGCAGGTTTTGAAGAGGCTGAGCCCGAGGATACAGCTCCGCCTGAAGAGTAGGGACATTGGCTATATTTTGTGTTGAAAATTATTGCCGCTTTTGCTTATTGTATTAAATTTGATTTGATGTTTTTGTTTTGTAAACGAAAATCATATTATGTTGACATGTGGATTTTCAGTACTTTGGTATTGTATTAAACTCTGGTACTTAGTTATTTGACTTAACCTTTCCGCTGCGTATTGTTTATTATACACGTGTTGCATTACACACACTCAGAACATGTCGATGGGGTGCGTGACCTTGTCGTCATCATCCTAGTGTCTCGGTTTCCGTGTCTGTTCGTACATGGAAGTTGGGGGCGCCACAGCACAGGTCGTTCGCCATTTGAGATAGTCACTGGACTTAAACTGAGGACACCACTAGACCTTTCTCCCTTGCCATTACCACCTAGAGTCAGTGAAGGAGCTACTGATGTTTGTAGACATCTGCAAGAAGTCCACCAAGAAGTGCGCAACCGTATAGCCCGAAGCAACGCAACTTATAAACAACATGTGGATACTCGACGTAGGCACATAAAGTTCCAACCTGGGGATTTAGTACTCATTTGACACCCCCAAATGCCACTTAGGAATGGACGGACATTTGAAGCTTCGAGACATGCAACACAAGATTACCTGCCCTCGTTCAGACATATATGATGCAATGTTCCTAACATGCATCTAATATTATGCAATATTTGCAGCGGATAGTTTTTTATTTCTTTAGCAATACTATACACCAAACTGAAAGTATCCCAAATACTTAAAACATATTTCATACAAAAGGACATACTCATAGCTGAGATCATAACGCTAGTCCAAAATGGCTGTGATAAAAAAAGTACTGGAGATGCAACTCCATAATACAAGTAGTAATTTAAGTTAACTACTATATTAACATTGACGCAGCACCGTCACTTAGTCGACCGTGTCTAGTTGGTCAAATTCTGGTTCTTCTTCAGGTCCTGTGACAAGATCTACCATTCGGGTGGAAATCGTAGTGGGACTACCACAGTGAGATTTGATTATAAATCTCAGTAAGTTAATATAAAACCTTCGAATAGGTTAATGATGCATGCATGGCAGTAAAAGCATGAATGCATAATTAAAATCATAGCATAACTTGACATACTACATAACATATTCGACATAACTTAAACTAAAGCGTGAACTGAACTTGACTTGCTTAAATTGAGTTGGACTTCAACTGAGACTTGACTTGACATAAACTTGATCTGAAAATTGACTTAACATGAACTTGATCTGAGACTTGGGTACTACATGGGTTTCCTAGAGCTATGTGTCCCTACCGATTGCTGCATCACATCACAGGTATCTACACCAGCTGTGAGTGGGTTATGGCTAGTATCTGCACCAACCGTATGTGCCACACTCTATGTGGTCCCTATACCTCGTGTGCCATACTCATGATGGGCCCTCAAGAGAACTAAAATCTGTCTGGTATCTGCACCAGCTAAAATGTGACTCCATCGGCATTAGGGCCTGGCGCACTCCGGTGACCAGCTAGTTAGGCCACGGCCGCTACCCGTTGACTATATTTCATCAACTCAGGGAATTTCACACCTTATTAAACACTCCAGTGTGAACAAAGAAGTTCCACTAGGATATTACCCCATCCTAGCACTTAGGGTCGTGATTGACATGACTGTTCTTAAAATACACAAACTGTATTCTAGACAAAACTTGACTGGAGTACGAAAGGACAGAAGCCCTGACGTAACACAACATGACTTGAACGTAACTCAAAATATATGGCTTACTTGAAATAGAAACATTTCATAACATGGCATAACATGTAACAAACAACACACTTAACATGGCATACTTGTAACAGTGAATGATAATTTCACCCTCTATATGTAGAAAAATGACTATTTTACCCCTAACTTAAGGATTTTGTATCCTAACTCTAAAAATCACCAAAATTTACATACCTCATATAAATTTTGTCGTAAACTCAAATATCTATTCAAAAAAAATTTAAAACTAAACACAACCATTATGCTATAGGGGCCGAAATTGTGATTTTTCTTTCAAGTTCAAAACAAATGTTTGTTTCTAACTTGTTTTGATCAACCTCTTGATCCATGACTTATAAAGATGTGATCTTTAAATAAAAATATCACATGGTTTAAAAAGGTGTCCTAAAATATATTCAAGCTTCAAACTCAAGATCACATGGTTAAACATCAACAAAAATATAAATTTAGACAAGGACATCATCACTTTGGCCTAACAGAATATCTCCTTACATAAAATCTCATATCTTCGAAACTAGCATCAAATATATTCAAAAAAACATTCTAACATGTATATAGGAGGCTTAGGGTCCTCAAATAAAAATATCAAAGTCATTGGATTAGGATTAAACCATAAAAGATTTAAACTTTCTCACAACAGAAACTGTTTTTCCTCTTCCAGTTTCTAAGTTTCTAGATCTAAAAAAATATTTCATTACAACTTTTAATCATGCAACAAATCCTTAAAAAATAATCATATACACATGTTAACAGTACTCTATAAAATTTTCGGACCAAGATCTATCCATTAGCTTGGTCAACAACTCCAAACTACAACACACTCTCTAGTTTATCGCCCAGATTAACCTTTCTAGAGTTTGAACAACTTTTTATGGAACAAATGATCTCCAAATGGAACAAATAAAATATCCACATAAAATAAACTAAGAAAGGAACAACTTTTATGAAGTAAACTTTGTGAGAAAACACTTACAAAAGCTTTGAATAAGGCGTTCAAAAGATACCAGAAAAACTGCCCGAGAGAGTCATTTGTATTCTATCAAGGAAAAGTGTAAAGGAGGGATGCTTTTTCGTGGGAAGTGGACTGGAGAGCCACTTATACAAGTTATGGAAAGTGATAAGGACTGAAATAAAGCTTGATTAATGGCCTTTTCTTCCCATTACAATGAACAAAAATCAGCCCAAGATATATTCTCAAGGTGAAGTGTAAAAATGAAAGAGTGAGGTGGCCCCTTTAGATTTTTTCTTCAAAACCTTCTAGGCCTTCTTTCGGAAATATCTGGTCACCCAAGTGGGGGTGCTAAACTTAGCCAAGAAGCAATGCCAATGAGACCAAATTCTTGGGCCTTAAAGGGCCTAAACCGAATGGGCCTCAATTTTGGGGTTTAAAGAGGGTTTGGATTGCTATCAAGCCCAAATCCAATATTTCTTGGCCCAATCAATTTTTCAAGGTTAACAAGGTTGGATAATGATGTTCTAACATGAATTTGAATGACTAACAGAATGTGGAAGTAATTTAATCAAGCGATTAAACACAATGCTAGAAACTGATTCTATGAGGTATTTGAGGTCAATTTTATGGTTTAGATAAAACCATTTAGGATTTCCGTTTCAATGATCCTTTTGGATTCACAGTTGAATTCCAACCATATAGGATTTCACTAGGGTGGAAATCCTCTTTGGTTTGGCACAATTTGATTGGTTGGATGCAATAGGGTTTTTACTTAGGTGGCATGATCTCACACATTGATTCCTTCAAATCTATCAAACGTTCCTCTTGATGCCAAGTGTCTAGTATTATTCACTAAGTATGGCTAAGATCTTGCCAAGTGTCCAAATAAAACTTCTCTAATCTAATTTGGACATTCCACACTGTGATTTTGAAACACTACAATTGGTGCGTTTATCGAGGTTACTATTCACTCAGAAAAAATGAATCATAAACTTAGCACTAAAAATTCTTAAATAATCATATTAACCTATAGTGAAAATCGTTTACCGAAATTCAACTTCGAAGTGCCCTTAAAAATAAATTCACAATTTCAAATAAGCGTTTCATCCAAAAATATGAAAATGGACTTATTGCGCCATAAAATCTTAAATAATCAATTGAGTTTAATGGCACAGACCATAATGCATTCTGGCATTTATAACTACCTCAAATAATTAGAATCGCACTTCTGGCACTGTAGTGAGTGATAACACAGACTATGTTGACAGATTAAAACCTATACGATTGATTGATCATAAGTTTTCACGAGGTTCCTAAAGTAAATAGAAATTCCACCTTTGAATTTCTAGCTGGCTGTTACAACTCACACGTATCAGGCCAAAGAGATTCCCACAGGGGGCCTTTTAAAGTACTATGCCGGTTGGGTCCAAATGCGTATTTACTTGAGCTACCATCAGATGTGCAAATCAACCCCATCTTCAATGTAGAAGACCTGGCAGCGTACCCTGGAGAAGATACTTTGGCAATTGAGGATAACAAAAGTGCTACACTACCCTGCAATCACAAGCCTCAAGAAGCCATTGAAGCCATCTTGGATGATCAGATAGTGTCTACCCTACGAGGGGGATACTAGAAGTTCCTTGTCAAGTGGAAGAACAGGCCACTGTTAGACTGTTATTGGCTAAAAATTGAAGAAGTTCAACGTATCGACCCAGACTTGTATGAGTTTTATCAGGCCCAACATTCGTCGGAGTCAATTTCTTTCGGGGGTGGGAAAATTTGACGGAGTCCACATTATGGATAGAGTATGGCCATGAAAGGGAGCCTTAAGAGTCAGTAGTTGTTAATGAGTCTAATCTCCATAGCCAAGAATAAAGGGATAAAATCCCTATGCCATAGCTTATCTAAAAGTTATCGTTTGTTAGCACAAGTCTTTATCGTATTGCAGTCGAACTGGTTATCGACAAAGTCGTTAGGATTATAGTCTATTTAAAGAGTCAAGTATGACAATAAGGAGGCACCTCTTGATGAATAAATAAAGTTTGCTTTTCAATCCTGAGACAGGAAGATCTGGGTGAGACGCCCAATGTATTGTGTGAGTTGCAATTTTATTTACGAGTTGCTACGTCCTACATCACATATTCTCCACTGTTTTAAATTTCTTTCTCATCTTAGAGAAGCATGGAAGAAAGCTGTGTTTTCATCCCCTTCACGCATCCACTTAATTCTTGATTTTTGACACCTCATAATCTCCTCTTTATGCAAATATTGGATATGCTTTTGCTTGCATCTCAGGAGCTCGACTTCCATATCCAGTGAATAATTTTGCTGAACATTATTCTCCAGTTCTAGAATTTTCTCTTCAATTACGTTAAGATCCACATCCACTCTACCGAAGACCTCCATATTCCACTTCTTCAATACTTGTTTTAATTTCTTTAACTTACCACTGAATTTCACCATCGGACACCCTTGAATATCCTGATTGCAGCAATCCCGCACCACAGCTATAAAATCATCATGATAGCACCACATTCTTTGAAAACGAAAAGGCTTCGGACCAACTCGCCTATCCTGCAATAGATAGGTGACCATTGGACAATGATCTAACAACGTGCGAGGAAGATATTCCATACACCCATTAGGGAAAGTCGTTAAGAAGGCTATGTTCACCAACACTCTATTAAGTCGAGCCCAGATTCTTCCACCTCCTAACCTCCCATTACACCAAGAAAAACGATTGATAGAATAAGGAATATCAACCAAACCACAAGCTTGAATACAGTTATTAAATTCTGCACGACCTCGGGAGGGACAGCAATTGCTACCAATTTTCTCTCCTTCAGCTTGAATAATATTAAAATCACCTCCAAGAAACCACGACAATCCACCAACATCAATATCCATAAGATAATTCCAAAGAGTACGCCGATGTTCTTGAAAGCAATTGGCATATGCAGTTGGAAGTCAATTCCATCTGCCCGGAACAACCAAACTTTACCGCCCACTTCCACATTATTAGAAAAATTAGGAAGATGTAACCATCGTGCCCAACGCCCACACTTATTGACTGAAAGAAAAGGTTCTAAAACTGCTACAACTGATGGACGGTATTTATTAAGAATACGCCGCAACCTAGCCTTCGACGAACAAATCCCTCTAATATGCCAAACAAGAATATTCATCAACTAATACCGTTTATTGGAACGCGTTGTCCATTCAAGAACAACAATTGGTTTCTTCATTTTTCCACCTCGGAATTTCTTTTTCAGGACTTCAATCTCACTATCCGAATCATAACATTTGGCTGCCAATTGTTCAATCTCATCCTCATTATCATTATCAGACAACGAATGACCCATCATCGGATAATTCAAACGAACTTTACCCAACATAATCTGCCTGTTATCACTGTAGCATAATTCACATTCAAGAGTTTCATCAATCAATTTTAAGGAACTTATGGGTGACCCACAATCTTCTACCACATCATTATCATTCCTAGTATCAGATTCCTTGAACCAAGATTTGCAACCCGGTTCTAATACACAATCCCGAATGCCTTCACCGCATTTTTCCTTCTCACTTTCATTATTCAGGTGACTCACTATAGTATCCACAGGATTATCATCTAGAAATAATTGATTCTTTGAGAGTAAAACACCATTAGGATCAACAAAAAATACGTCCATCTTATCTTGAGATCCAACATTGATTTTGCTTTGAATACGTTCCAAAATCACCTCCCTCCTTGCTTTCGATTTGTCCTTCTCTTCCTCTACGGTCCTCTGAATTGTCTCTTCTATTTTTTTCTCTCCCACCACTTTCCACACCTTTTTCTCCACCCCCTTTCTTTCCTCTTCCTCTACCACCTTCTTCTTCCCCTTCATGGTATTCTTTTCCTTGGATTTAAACTGGTTTTCCACATGACCCTGCTTTCGGCACCATTTGCAATATGCAGGAACATGCTAAAAAATTACTTCCTGATAGTGACTGTTCTCAAGCCCAGGCGGACCAATCCAAAAGTGGGATTTCAACTCCACCAAAACATCCATCTCCACACATATTCTAGCCACTTCTGGTCTCGTAACACACATGGTTGCATTATCACACTTCAAGTAACGTCTGAAACCCTTGCCAAAACTTTTTAGCATGGAATATTGAAAAAAGTTTAATGGAAGTCCTGGTAATGTGATCCATACGTGAACCAAAGGAGATTCATCATCTTCATTAAATCCCAGGGTCCAATGGGAAACTTTGTAGGGAACACCATCAACATCCGAATTTTCGCGAGCCATAGCAGTCACAAAGTCGTCTTGGTTTATCAGCCGAACCAGTACATTAGGAGGATTACGTAATTGCCCAACCACTGGCATGGATTTTATACCCCATCTATTTTTTATAAAACCTCTAATATGATCAAGAGATGGCCGGCGTCGTAGAAACTTTAAGACAATTGCAAACCGAAATGGTTCTGCCGATTTTGAGATTCAGCCTAAGAAAACGTAAAGAACATCTCCCCCTCAACAAATCTGGGTTCCTGAATCGGAATATCCATGGCTGGTAAGGGTTGTGGTCTATTAGCCACAATATCAGCATAACCTCTCCGTAAACTATCTCCAGCAGCGTCCTTCAAAGGTTCTTGATTGCCTCTATTCTCCTTCCCATTCACCTGGGCCGCTGCAGAAGACGACGGTTCCCCAGGATTCACCATGCAGGAAACCCAAGAGTTACCGCATTATGAGAATAGGTATCTTGGTGGTCTTGATGCACACCTCTCAGTTTCTTGGAGCATTCTTGGAGCAAAAACTCTTGGTTTGCACTGCTATTTCTTGCTCTGTTTTTAAGGTCCAAAACAGAGGAAGCTGATGTCTATCGGTGGAGGAACAACCTTAGATTGTCCTGCTATGGAGTGTATGATAGATCGTTGTGTGGAGGCAATTCTATGTGGTACGAATATGCACGGCACAACGAGTTGTTAACGCCAGGGCAATCTTTCTGAATCTAAAAGCAGGACATACCTTCTTGCTAAAGCAACAACCACAAAATTTTCCTTACCTTATGTGTATTTGATTATAGGGGGAAAGGTATCAGTGAATTCCTCCCACTTGGCATACATTCTATTCAACTTACTTTATCCCTTCAAGTACTTCAAGGACTCATGTTCGCCAAAGAAAGGTCAGGTAGGAATTGTCGCACCCAACACAAAATCAATGAAATACTCTATCTCTCTAATAGGTGGCAATCCACTAAACACACCACTAGGAATCACGACCTCATATCCCTGCAACAAAGAGACAACAACACTAGGCAATGGTTTGTCAAGTTCGTTAGTAGTAAAATTTGCCTTAGCATAAAAGCTCACTTTTCTTTTTGTTTTTTGGTCATTTTCTTCACTCTCTCTTTTCTTTTTATTCTCTTTTTTCTTTTCACCTTTTTTTTTCTTTCACTCTCTTTTTTCTTTTCACTCTCTTTTTTTCTTTCACTCTCTTTTTCATCTTCTTTTTTTGAACTCTCGGCCTCAAGTGTTTTTCAACTTATTCTCTCTTTTCAATTTCACTTAATCTTCATACACTTGTCTTCGAGTCAATGGTACAAAAGTAATGGTCTTATTGTCTTTTACCAAAGTATACCTATTCTTGAACCCGTCATGAATAACTTTCCTATCATACTACCACGACCTTCCTAACAAAATACAGCCAGCATGCATAGGCACTACATCACAAAGCACTTCATCCATGTATTTTCCAATTGAAAAGAAACTAACACTTGCCTATTTACCCTAACCTACCCACAATCATTCAATCATTGCAACTTGTATGGTCTAGAGTGTTTTAAGATAGGCAAATTCAATTTCTCAATTAAAATAGTGCTAGCAACATTAGTACAACTTCCTCCATCAATGAACTACATACCTTGTTGTTGATGTGGCATCTAGTATGGAAAATGCTCTCTCTCTACTGCTCCGTATCATCCACCTTGATTTGTGTATTGAGAGAACGTCTACCAACAAGAGATTCACCTGTCACAAGGTACTCCACTCCATTATCATCACTATTATAAACCAACCTGGGCATCTCCTCACTATCACCCACACTCTCAATCATCACCTCTCCGTTGTCACGCATAATCATCACCCACATATTTGGGCATTGAGATGTGATGTGCCCTGAACACAAACACTTAAAACATTTAAAATCTCTATTTCGTGAAGGTTGGGATTTTACCTTAGGTTTGTTGCTAGTTCCTTCATCTTTCCCCTTAGGTGGTTCGGTCTTCCCATTTGTTACAGCTTGGTCATTTTTGTCCCATTTTCATTTCCAAGGAGTGCTAGAAACTAAAGTATACCTTGTCGTACCCTTTCTCTTTAACTGCCTCTCCACCTTCATAGCCATTTACACCATGTCCTCTACCTCCACATAATGTTGCAACTCAACTACATTGGCTATCTCCCTATTCAACCCACTCAAAAATCTAGCCATCGTGGCCTCTCGATCCTCCACTACATTAGCCCGAATCATAGCCACCTCCATCTCCTTATGGTAATCCTATACACTCCTAAACCCCTGTAAGATTTTGTAGTTTTTTGTAGAAGTCTCTATAGTAGTGGCTAGGTACAAGTCTACGCCTCATAATAGCTTTCAACTCTCTCCATGTTTCTACAGGCCTCTCAAGATTCCTTCTTCTATTGGTCACTAATTGATCCCACCAAATAATCGCATAATCAATGAACTCAATTACCATCAACTTTACCTTCTTCTCCTCAGAGTTATTATGATAATCAAACACCAACTCTATTCTTTTCACCCACTTTAAATAAATTTCAGGGTTAGTTCTACCTTGGAATGATGGTATTTTCATTTTGATGCTCCCAAGGTTCCTATCTACTCCATCTCAACCCCATGGGTTTCCCCTAAATCCTCTTTCACGCCTAACTCCTCTATGTTTACCCAATCCAACTTCAGATGTTAGGTCTTTCCCATCCTCACCATACTCTCCGTTCTCATACCCATTTTCAACACTAGGCTCACGTTGCCTCCTATCTCTCCTGCCTTGTAGATTTCTAATTACTGCTTCTTGATGATCCATCATATCCCTCACTTCACCCAACACCAAGTTCAACCGCTCAAACTGTTGTTGCATGGCTTGCAACACAAAGGATGAGTTATCTACCATCCCCTTTGGAGATGAGTCACTCCTATGAGACATCGTAATATGCTGCACAAAAAGAATGTTAGTGGAAAACCTCACGCACTCTCTTACGTGTTTACACTCGAATAATAGCACTCCAAGTGTATTTCACTCTTAATTGGATATTTTTCCTGATAATAGTCTCACACTCTCTTGCCTTTTACCTCAATAGTTTTCCTGCTCAAGTTCTTTAAGAACTAGTTGAACTAAATCAAGACAATACAATCTTGTATTATTCCAACCAGCAATAGGTTCAAGAAACAAGAACAAGAAACAAGGAAGGAATAAAATGGCACAAGACTCAAGGAATTATTAAAATGGCACAAGAAACAAGGAAGAAATTATAAAACAAGATACCAACTAGAAAAATGTATTCAGCCCATTCAATGATAAAGCTCAATCAATAAATGTCTTTCTTTCTCTATGTTGTAACTATGTAGCAACCTTTGAATATGCTACATTTTCTTTTCTTTCTCCTTTTTTTTTTGAATTTTCTTTTCTTTTCTTTTTTTTCGTTTCTTTTTGTTTCTTTTCTTTTCCTTTCCTTTCTTTTCTTTTCTTTTCTTTTCCTTTCTTTTCTTTTCTCTGATTCAATCCTAAACATCAATATTCAATTGTGAAAATCAAGCAATTGAATTCAAACACACCAGAATTGACAATGAAGTATAAAAGAATCAATGGAATGGCACTCTAAGCAATTGACAAACTTAGAGATGCAAAAAACCCTAGAATTTTGAAACCCTAGGTGATGCAAATTTCTGCCAAACCAAAAACCCTAAGAATTTCGACAGCCTACTTTTGTTTCTTTTTTATGCAACCCTAGAATTAAATTTACAAATGCAAGAATTAAAAGATAGACTCAAACTTGATTGGAAACCTTGCTCTGAATACCAAATAATTTGAACCCGTAGGAATGGAATCCCTTGAACCCGCAATTAACTTGAAAACTCACCCAAGAAAGCCAATGGAAAAGTTAAACCCGTTGAGGAACTCGTTTCAAGAACCTATATTATATGAAAATCTAGACCCATTGAAGAACCTGTCTCAAGAACATAATTATAAGGAAGAAAGCCACAAAGGTTGTGATTTATCATTGATAGGTTCAAAAGTTCATTCAAGAATAAGAGGAGATAAACTCAACTCACAACGAATAAATTTATCAAATTTCTTAAAAATGATTAAAATGAGGCTACAAAGAGTATTTAAACCAAAACCTAATTAAAACTCTAGCCAAAATAAAGCCATTTCTCCCAAAACTACCCCTAAATGAACAGTGCCACGGCTACAGTAACTCAACTACAGTAACTTCTTGAAACCCTAGTTCAACAAAATAAAACATATGTGGGCCAAGCATCCTTAAGGCCAATTATTCTAGACTAATTCCAATAACTAATAAAGTAAGTCTGTTTAATGAAATAAACTAGTCCAAGGCTTTCAATCACATAAACATATTAATAAGCCCTAATTTATGTTGCACTCGTCCATAGATTGTATCACATGGATGATCACTAGATCTCCTTCTCTCAAGCCCATCTTGAATATTCGACTCTTGCTAGACTCGTCCCAAGTCGATTGCACCAATCCTTGCATTGCTTTCTTGCACTTCTTAGCTCTTAATCTTGTGATTGCCCCATTTGAAACTTGCAATGGTTCTTTAAGACTTGGTCCACCTTGGTGTCCATCAGCATGGGATTCCCGCAATTAAAAAACTCCAACCTCATAACATAGCCACTGTGCACTCTATAGGTTTTCTGCTAAGCAATGGCAAAGTCGTAAGAATAAGACGTGCTCCTATAGGCCCATTGATGAGGCATACATACTATAAGGTCATGGTAGTACCATTGAAGCCTCACGAGGGAAAAACTCCGACATCATAACTTTGCCATTTTGGTCTCAATTGGTTCTCTTTTAAGCAAGGGTAAACTGGTAAAAATAAGACGCACTCCAATTGGCCCATGGATGGGGCATACATAGCATAAGGTCATGGTATTACCATGGGATGCCCATGATTGAAAAATGCCAACCTCATCACATTGTCACTTTGCACTCAATTTGTTCTCTACTAAGCAACTGCAAAGTCATAAAAATAAGACATGCTCCAATTGGCCTAGTTGTAAGGCATACATACCATAACGTTTTGGTAGCAGCATTGAAGGCCCGCGAGCGAAAAAATCTGACGTCATAACTTTGCCACTTTGGACTGACTTGGTTCTCTTTTAAGCAAGGGCAAACTAGTAAAAATAAGACGCATTCCGATTGGCCCGGGGATGGGGCATACATACTATAAGGTCATGGTATTACCATGGGATGCCCACAATGGAAAAAACTCCAACCTCATAACTTTGCCAATTTGCACTCAATTAGTTCTCTACTAAGCAAGGGCAAAGTCTTAAAAACAAGACGTGCTCCAATTGGTCCTGTGATGAGGCATACATACCATAAGGTCATGGTAGTACCATTGAAGGGCAGCGAGCGCNAAGTGGTAAAAGTAAAACGTGCTCCGATGTGCTCGGGAATGGGGCATACATATCATAAGGGCATGGTATTACCATGGGATGCCCGCGATTTAAAACCTCCAACCTTATAAGTTTGCCACTTTGCACTTAATTGCTTCTTTACTAAGCAATGACAAAGTGGCAACAAGAAGAGGCGCTCCAATTGGCCTGGGGATGGTGCATACATACCATAAGGTCTTGGTATTACCATGTGATACCCACGATTTAATAACTCGAACCTTATAATTTTGCCACTTTGCACTCAATTGGTTTCTATGAAGCAAGGGCAAAGCAGTAAAATTGTGACATGCTCCCATTGGCCCGGTGATGCGGCATACGTGCCATTCGGCCATGGTAGTACCATATGTAAACCGCGAGCGAAAAGCTTCAACCTAATAATTTTGCCACTTTACACTTGATTGGTCTTCTTCTAAGCAATGGCAAAGTAGTAAAAATAAGACTTTCTACAATTTGCCCAGTGATGAGGCATACATACCATAAGGGCATGATATTTCCATGGGATGCCGGTAATTTAAAAACTCCAACCTTAAAACTTTGCCACTTTGCACTTAATTGGATCTCTACTAAGCAAGGGCAAAATGGTAAAAATAAGAGGTGCTCCAATTTGCTTGGCGATGGGGCATACATACCACAAGGTCATGGTATTACCATGGGATGCTCGCGATTGAATAACTCCAACTGCATAATTTTGTCACTTCGCACTCAATTGGTTCTGCACTCAATCGACTCTTAAAGGGGCATACATACCATAAGGACATGGTATTACCATTGAAGGCACGAGAGCGAAAAACTCCAATTCATAACTTTGCTACTTTGGACTCAATTCGTTCTCTTTTAAGCAAATGACAAAGTGGTAACAATAAGTGTGGCGCCCCCAACTTCCATGTACGGACACACACGGAAATCGAGACACCCGGGATGATGACAACACGGTCACGCACCCCATCGACATGTGCTGAGTGTG
>QEOT01122655.1:0-32780 GCA_003123785.1 Pterocarya stenoptera | reverse complement strand
GGCCAAGATAATTAACAATGGCCCAAAATGTCTTGCCCCAAGTAACTATCATACAGAGACCCAAGTATATTCATGAGGTAACACACTTAGCTCCATGCCCAAGTACTATATATCAAAGCCACACACGTCTGGAAACTAAGGCCTCAAACAAGGCGCGGTAAATGGTGATGAATTACGTGGGAAACTGAAATATATTTTGGCTCCACTTTCAAAGAAGTCATTTCAGACAGCTGTACAGCTGTATGAGGTATGGGTACCTGCTGCTAACCATTTACCATGGTAGAAGTGAACACATGGTTAGATTGATGGTTAGTTGATTTATTTCCTTTACCACAAGTCTAGAAGACTCAGTTGCTCACTCTGCACTTGTAAAAACTGAGTATCTGCGGAACAAGGGCTGAGTAGAACTACATTTGCATTCAAGTTCGACATTTCTCAGCTGCCCAAGAAAGTTTTCTGAGCTGTCCAAGAAACCCAATAAGTCCTCCATTACCTTTAATCTCCACTGCTCAAACAATGGGTTAATCAGATAATGTGTAAAGATATTTTTAAAAGTCTCATTTAAAGCAGATTTGGGTTCTAAAGAAACACAGCTGATCTATTGAAAAAATTCTAGAGATGGATTACGGTTATGAAAAGAATCTCATAAGTTTATTAAGCACTAAGTACTAGTCGATGGTAGGACTATATGCATGTCCAAATCTGTTTTATTTTTACATCTTTGGTAACTGGGCTCTCGAAGGGATTGTCTAGCAGTATATTTGTTTTGAGCTTCAGCTGGTTAACCATTTCTTGCTAATCAGAAGATCATGCACACTTTTATAAGAACTAACTGCCAGGACTTCCAAATTTAAATGTGCATATTTTTTCTTAGAGATTTTACATTTGAGAAACATAACATAAAATGTATTTCAAGTAGTTCTCTACAACCTGGGTAAAAGGTGGGTGGTAGCTTGTTTTTTAGACATTATTCGATACTTATCTGTATATATAGTGCAAATATCAGTATATTTATACATACTTAAAAATGGATTTTTTCCTCACTTGGTTAATCACTCTGTATAAGCTAATTTCTGGTTAGTAGCTATCATACTCGTACCTTATACTAATTCTTCCATTATTTGTCTATAACCATAAACTTGGGTTGTGGTTGGTTATATAATGGTGCAGCCTATGAGAGGAACCAAGAATTTTAGAGGTGGTCGTGCTGGGCTTCGAGGAGCATCTCATGGTATAGGAGTAGAAACACAGCCTCGAGCACACATGCTAAGAGACGAGACAATTTCATTTTCAGATGCGGAAACTGAAAGACCAAGTGAGCTACCTGATGAGGATAGAATTCCAGCTAATGAGGCTAACATTGAAGCCCCTGCAGGTATGGAGATTAAATTGCTTTACATGTGTTTTGGTTTGTTACTAGTAATACTATCCAACAGCATCTATTCTGCCATGTGTGTTAAAATTGTGTGGCCTTCTTCTCTAGATCCAACCGAGAAAAAACGTGGACGGGGACCAACTAGAAGCACAAAATTTGATTGCATTCGAAAATTTGGCAAAATCTGTGTGGACATTAAGGATAGCCAAAGAGGAGTGTCATGTCAAAATGCGACGATGTTTTCAACACGTGTGACCTGGATTGTGAAAGTTTATGCAGACATGCGACATGCAAGTTGGAGTCATGTTGAGAAACAGAACAAGGATGAGCTAACGGATCATGTCCGAGTAAGAATTGTGTCAAATAAAGCAACATCTATAATATCTAATTGTATTTACATAATTAACTTTGGGTATTATATCAATGTTTTTAATAGGCTGATTTTGTATTGGATTGGACCAAAAGCAACCATTGAGAGACAGTGGCGATGGCACTTGCTCAAAAATACAACGATTATCACTACCTACTGCATTGCAAGTATCTGGAGTATGATACACATGAAGCTGGCCGTGTGGCAGTGTTTGTGTGAGAGGTGGGGGAGTGAAGACTTTAAGGTAACTCACAAGTTTCTTAAGCCAAATTTTTAAAGTTTGTTGGGTGGTTTTTAAAAGGTATTATATAAAAATAATTTCATACAATAATAATATTTCAACAACCTGTTTAAATTGTAGGACCTATCAAGGCGGAACAAACAAAATAGGTCCAATCAAAGGATTAATCACACGGGTGGTAGGAAGTCTTTTGTTAGGCTAATGAAGGAAAGGGTTAAAGCATAAACTCATACTTATTTTTGTGTTTAATTTCTAACTCATATACAAGAATGTACTAACATGGTTTGTTAATGAATTGAAGCGGAAACAAGCTCCTAATTATGTAGCTTTTTACAAAGAGGTGCATTGGTCCATAAAGAAGGGGAGATTTATAACTGAAGCTGCTGAGCAGAATTATGTGAGTGAATCTTTGTTTGAACCTTATACTTTTTGCTGGACATATATAGAGATTATTCACATGGTTAATCCCTAAAACTGATCCCCATATATTCTAATGTAGAATATGATGGTGGAGCTGTTGAATGAGATGCCACCAGAAAATAGGGGGGATGAAAATGCAAATGCAAATGCTGTATTCAAGGAGGAATTGGGATCTCGATCGGGCTATGTTAGAGGGTTAGGCCATTTAGTTATACCTGAACCATCTGAGTCATTGCTGTCCAATAGGGAGTTCATACGACTAAGGGAGGAGAATGAGAAAAACAAGGCTGAGGCAGATAGCTTCAAGAGGAAACTTGAGTCGTTTATGGTTGATGTCTCAAAAATGCAAAGTTGTTTTGATGAATTTGAGAGGCTGAATAGCCGTGTGTCTGAATTAGAGTCACAGAGGGAGTCTCAAAGGGAGACTCCGGGAGATGCATAGCCTTCCTCCAATAATGGGGGTGGGGTGGAGGGGGGGTTATATAATGTGAAATTTTTTGAAGTTGTTGGAGTAGAAGTAAAATCTGGGTGCATCCTTTTGTTTAGCATGTTAGGGTGGGTGTTTTGTGGGAACTTGGTTAGAATTGGAGAATGAATTATGCCAGGACAAATTTTTAAGTAAAGAGCAATTCCAATTTTGATAGTTGGCCCATGGAAAGATAGGATTTACAAAGGCATCCCTGCATGGGTTAGCATGTTACAGGTATGATATTTTCTCTAATTCTCACCCAGTTTTGTTATGTCATTTAATAACAATGCACACTGCTATTTTACTTACATTTTGTAGAAGTCATCATGTTAGTTGACGAGCATATATTTATAGGTTGACAGCATTGTAGTTCATAAATCAAGTTCATAACTTTTGACTGGAAATAATATTCTTTGCAGCAACAAAATTGCATCTCAGGTCACTCAATTTCTGCATGCTAAAGTGATAGTGGATTGACTATGAATAGATGGCACCATAACTAGTATTAGAGTGTTAATGAGATGTGTTCTAGCCAATATATGGATGTTTCACACACACTGGAACAGTGTTAAAATGCAGTCTAATATGCAAGAGAAAATGAAATAGGTGGGTGAAGCTTACCTAATTAATTAGATGTTACCCTTAATTAATTAGGTAACTGGAATAGTCATAGACACCATCTTGCATTGTTGCTTTTTATATTTTACTTTAGTATTAGTGTTAATTTTTCAAAAGCACACGCATTTTTGGCACAGTTGGTTCTTTTACAGCTTACACCATATTAGTGTTTGAAGTTACATTATTATCAATGGGATGAAATTTAGTTGTTTTGATTAATCTATGGGTATCAGGACATGCATGATCAAGGAGACATAATTTGGAACACTTGTAACTTAAATGAATGGTTGAGTTTAGAATTGGGGACCTTTTACATGTACATGACTGACTCCTATCAATCTTTGTCCAATCTTGCAGCTAATATCAGTTATTGGGACACAAGATCCTAAGGACTTGTTCGAGTGACTGAGCAGAACAAAGACCCAAGACCCAAGCCTCCATGCAGAACAAAGTCCCAAGACCCAAGACCCAAGGACTTGGTGAATGAACAATCCAAGCATGTTCAAGATGCATGATCAGGCAACCAAGTAGCTTTTGTCTGTGCAGTACCCATGTTCAAGATGCACAATCAGGCAACCATGTTCAAGATGCACGATCATGCATGTATATTTTGTCTGTGCAGTACCCGTACTGCAAGTTTTATGTAAATATATGTGCATGTTGGTGACATGCAATGAAAGGAGATTGTGCTAAAGTTCAATATATGCATGTACGTTGGTTAGTTATGGATTTTTTCTGTTGTTACGTTTTGGATTTCTTCTGGGCACTTGATCTAGTTTTGGATTTCTTCTGGGCACGTTGGTTAGTCATGAAGTTTACGGCATAAACAGGATTTTATGGAGATGCAGTATAAAAACATTATATAATTTAATGAATGCAAGCTGTGGCATGAATTGAAAAAAAAATTCTGACTATTTCTGACGTCAACAAGAAATTTTTTTTAGTTTATGACATTTTCTGACTATGGTGTTACTGTCAGAAATACTTATATCTGGTGAATTAGTTTTTATCGGTGTTGTGTATTTCTGAAGGACTTATGTATGCCACAACTCCATAAATCTCATAAGCAGAAATCGCTAGAAAAACTTATTTTTGACAATACAATTTGGTAACAAAAGAAATAATGTTAATTCTGGCATGCATATTAGGGACAGAAAAAGACTATGGGAAATACAATTCCGGCAAGCAACAATCGACAGAAATATGTATTTTTGACCCAAATAGTTCACAGGAAATACTCATTTCGGACCGTATGTTATGGCCAGATATACTCAAATGTGGCGAAAATTGTCACCACAACAACTTTTTTCTGGCGAAATGAACCAGGTAATGGACCACTTATTTTCGACAAAATTATGTCTTTTTGTGGGGATTTGGTAATGCCAGAAAAAGTATTTTTTGGGACAGCAGATGAGATCGCCAGATATAGTAGCATGTTGGGCCAGTTATTTTTGACGACCGTCCCGCGAAATGAAAATGCTGGAATAACACATTTGTGGCATTATATTTGGGTAATATGGACGAAATTAATAGCGGGAAATACCGGTTTTTGTTGTAGTGAAACCCTCTCTTGCAGGAGAAGCATCATTGCTGGTCTAAAATTGTTAAAAGAATGCCTAATATGGAGGATTGGAAATGGACTCAAAGGTCAATATATGGGAAGATAAATGGCTTCCAAGACCCTATTCTTTTAAAGTGTAGTCTAGAAGATGTGAATCTGAGTCTAGCAAGATGGTGGCTGATCTTATTGACCCTGACTTCAGAATGTGGATGGATAATCTGATTTACAGATTGTTTTCCCAAAAAGAGGTTGAGCTTATTAAATCAATCCCTATTAGTCTTGGTGGTAGAGAGGATAAGCTTATTTGGAATGGTACAAACAATGGGGTCTTTTCTGTTAAAAGTGCCTAGCACGTACACAGGGACTTAATGACCAGACAGCAAGGTGGTCCATCTTCAGACAGATCCAAACCTGAGATATGTAAGAATATATGAAAGCTTCAAGTTCCTAATGTAATGAAGATTTTATGTGGAGAGCTTGCAGTGAAGCACTAGTACCTACACTTTCTAATCTACAAAAGAGAAGGATAGTAGTGAGAGATAGCCTCTCCCTGTTTGTAAGATTGATGTAAAAATCTCAAGACATGGTTTATGGGGGTGTGGTGCAGCTAAAGATATATGGGGACAAGGCTGCAAGAAGATAAAAAAGGTGTTAGCCCATAGTTTTAATTTTTTGGGCTTATGGGAGCAACTTATTATGAGTTTACAAAAAGAGGAGCTTGATGAGGCAACCATGATTGCAAAGGAAAATCTAGACCAGAAGGAATGATTTTCTCCATGGGAAAGAATTTAGACATCCAAATTCTATTCTCGTAAAGGCTAAAGAGGACCTGACTTTGTTTAGAAGCATCAAATTGCCTCTAGTAACAAGTTCAGCAAATCACTCTATGAGTATTAACACTTGGAAGAAGCCTCCTAATGGGGGGACTACAAACTTAACTAGGACGCGACCATTAATGACAAAATTCTACAAGAAAAATGGACTTTTGTAATTAATTTATTGCAACAAAAAGACTATTTGCAATCAATTTTAATTGCAAATAGTCATTTCGCTAGAATTAACTGGTCACAAATAAGTAGTTTTCTTGTAGTAGCGCACGCAAGTGGGCATATTAGTGTTAGGGCCATCCAAAGGGACTGGAAAGGTATGGTGCTTGGGACCTTAAGAGCTCTAAGAACTTTAAAAGTTAACTCCTTCACTATTGAAGCTTGTGCCATGATGTTGGCCATTTCTGTTTTGCAAAGAACTGAGTGTTAATAAGTTTATACTTGAGGGAGATACTTTTTAGGTGGTTAACAAAATGAAAAAACCAAGTGTAGACTGGAGTCAAGGTGGTTTACTGATTGAAGATGCTAAACAAGTTTTGAACTCTTTTGCTAAGAGGGATGCTAACATGGCTGCTCATGTACTAGTCAAATATGCTCTTAATCTTGTTGAAGATTTATATGATTTAGAGGAAATTCCTGATTGTATTCAGAGTATTATAATCAGTGAGACGTCGTAAGCATTACTATATGGGTAATAAAATATCCTATTTTCAAAAAATAAAAAAGAAAATTGGGGAAGTCCATCTTTATAAACCCGTATTTTCATGCAATATCATTAAGAGCACTCTCAATGGATTAGCTAAAGCTAAAGTATATTTTTTATGAATGTAAGATGAATTTAGCTTTTGGCTATTCCATTATAAGTCTCCAGATTGGAATAGCTATTTTTTTATTATATAATAATAAAATAATATAAAATGAATTTAGCTTTGGCTATTCACATCAAATTTTTACATTGAATTATCCATTTATTCATTATATAGTAATGAGTAATTAATAATTAAAAAAATATTTAATTTTTTTAATTATTATTTTATTTTATTTTATCATATTTTACTAATTTCTATCATTTTCATCCAACTATATATATCTTTTTTATCAAATTTGGACAGAGTATCCATGAACCCGTGCACTTGAACAGAGCTTCCATTCAATAAACATTTCTAAAAACTAGACATGTTGGTTTGCTGGAGAGAGAAATAATTTATAAAATAAGAATTTGATCTATGAACAGGAACATTCAAATTTGGAAATTATTTGAATGTAACTTTATTTGGAATTTAGTTAATCTATTCTGATCCTTTCTGTTCTTTAATGGCTAAATACTCAATAAATTTAACTAATCTATTGAAGATGCTCTTAAGAGGTCAGCCCATAGCTTATTACATGAGAAGTACTGCTAAATTAGCTTATTGTACCAAAAAGTAAAAAGTAGCTAGAGGCTATTGTCTTTTTATCAATCTTCTTTGATCATAAAGAAAAGTAATCAAATAGTACAAGTCATTAAAATAAATACAAAATATGTATTTATAGCGGCAAAAGAAATAGAAAAAATCAACAAAGACCAGAAAAAATAAAACAGATCAACAGAAATGAAAGCCAAACCAACTCATTAACATGGTAAACTCATGATCATATCTTCGATCGCATCACGAGAAGGCTAGGGATTGTTAATTAATAACACTGCATGATTTTCTTATTTCTCCTTCTGTGCCAGTAAGGACTTGGATTGCTCCCATCTTGATCATGGCTTCCCCGAATTTACTGCCGAAGTCAGAAGCACGACCACTGGCTATCGTTGTCACTATGTCCCTGGTTCTTGGGTCCAACGCTAGCCGTTGATCGATTTGGAGAACCCCCCTTTTCCTTAAGATTTGCTGGTAGAATGAGTTATCAACGATGAAGGAGCTCAAAAAGTTCTGGTCGAGACTGACAATGTTGTTGACTGTCGACTTCTGGGGACACCTGGACCTTAGGGATCTCACTAACTCCCGATCCATGGTTGGGTCAGGTCTTCCAGTATTTTGGAAATCGTAAAGTCGATCTTGGAAAATGAAACAATGTGCAACACCAACGGTATGGCCACCTATATATATACACACATATATGTCAATGAAACATATATAGTCATAGAGAAAATCATTTCCCTAGCTAAAACGATAGAGCGGAGAATTGCAAAAAGATTCAGTACCCAGAAGATAAACCATATCAGTAAGATTAAGTCCTTTTCTTGCAAATGCAGCAATGGATTCTGATACAGGTATTTGAGGACCAGGAAGATCAACATTTTCAGCAAGGGATTCAAAGCCATCCCTTCTCCCTGTTTCTACTCGGTATCGCCCTCCTCCGCTCTGCATCCATCATCAAATCTCACAGATCATCAACTTGTACTCATTATCATTTTCTCATCATGATCTTTTTAACTTCATTATATTTGTCAATTTTTTAAACCTACAAATAATATGAAAATTATTTTATTTTCAAATCGGGACGTAGAACATAATAATATTTATCTCATTTAAATAATAAGTTTTGATTTCTGAAATTTAAATTTTAAAATTTATCTTTTAAATTAAATTATGTCTACAGACACACCAACTTGAGAATAAGGTTTTTTATAATATTAAAAATAGGAGATCACAGTAGTAGAATTGATAGTACCAGGGAAATGGCGTCCCTGGTAGCAATGGCAATGATATCAGCACAAGAGACCAGCCCAGGGCAGAAGCTCTCCACGGTATCTTTCACCTCGTCAATAAATTCATAGCCCCTGACGCTCAGATTTGGAGGCGCAAATCTCTCGCTGGACCCCCCATTTAGAAGAAGCGATGCATCACATCCCTTAAATTTTCATGGTAAATTAACATGGTACTGTCAGTCGTTGGACAGAAAAAAAATAAATAATCATAGCTAATAACTAATGATATATATCTCCAAGAAAATATAACTAATGTCGTATTAGGTGCGTGCCAAGAAAACAAAATCTTCATGTATTCATGGATCTAAACATTAAGAATATAATATATTTATATATATATACATAATTAAATTATGACAAATTCTATTTGCAATCCTGAATTAGGGATTGCATGTGCAGTCTTATTGATGAATGAGAAAAAAAGAGAAAAAACGTCATTTTAAAAATGATATTATTGTAATTTTAAAAATTTGTTAAACATAACTGTATAAACTTTCATAAGCAGTAACCATTTGATAACTGAATGTAGACAAACTCTTAAATTAAATCTGTCTCTTTTAATCAGATTAAGTTTTTGAAATACATGCTATCAGAGGTATCAGAGATGGATACACTAAATGAATTCTACAATATTACATATTGAACAATATCTAAAATTATCTTAAAAAATGCACTCAGACAATTATAAATATTATAAAACTCACTTTATTTCTTTTTTTTAAGAGATGGAAACCTAAAATGTAAAACAATAGTATATATAGTAAGGGTGCGGCTACTGTGCCGCCCCAATTTTACCGTTGGGCGTACCGGCCAGTGTAAAAAAGTTTTTTTCTTTTTTTCTTTTTTTTTTACATTTTTTAACATATTTAAATATATTTAAAAAATAAAAAAAAATACATCAATATATTTAAAATCATTTTCTTAATCATTAAGTAAAAAAAAAAAATTGACCAAACGATCAAATGGAAGTGGGTATAGTAGTATTTCTCATATGGGTGGGGCAACTCTCCCACCCCACCCTTACCGCTGGATGGTACGCCTTGCGTTATTTTTTTTTTTCATATTTTTTTAATACATTTAAAGATTTTTAAAAAATTAAGAAAAATTTCAATATACTTAAAATCCCTTTCTTAATTGCTAAGTAAAAAAAATTAAAAAATTTACCCAATGGTCAAGTTGGACGGTCAACTTGAGTCGGTAAACTAGTGTTTCTCTTCTCATATATAATCTAACGTGAAATGAAAGAGGTCGGTACTTACGCTGACAAAGCAATCGTGGAATTGCATGCGAATGAGCGCCGGCGCAATTGTAGGGTCCTTGAAAAACTTAGCCTTGACAAGACCAGCCACAATGCTTTCAACATCGAAGATCCCACATTTTCCCTTGTAAAATCCTACCTCAAGTGCTGCACTGCTGCCGGCGTAACATTGGCCTGCCAAGCTCATGACAAAGATGAGGCCAAGGGCTAGTGCCATTGCAGTACCTGTGCTTGCCATTTTTGTCTTCACCTTTTAATTTGGAAATATTAGACCTGAGAACGAAGGACATCTTTCATTCCTATTTATATTCACTAGGATCGATGCCTGATCTACTATTATGCTTTGCACGACTGCCTTTAACATCGTGTACAATATTCTATTTAAACTGTAAACCGGATATATAAGCACTCATACCATGCCAGCAAATATATATATATATATATATATTCCCATTTGCAAGCCAACGTAAGAGACACAGCTTCCTTACCACTTATGTGGTAAGCTTTTGACTTGTTAAGAAGTTAGATTTTTAAACTTCACTACAAAAAAAAGGGGCTTTTGTACTGAGCATTTGTTTACGATAAAAAGACTATTTGTGATCAAAACAGATTTATTTTAACTGTAAATAGTCATTTCGCTGGAATTAACTGGTTACAAATTGATAAATACTTTAACCACAAAGAGATTATATAAAAGTAATCTCACAAACTAACGTGATTTGATCATCTAATTCATCAGATTGTAAAATTATTTTTATTATTATACAATAGATCTAACAAATTATATGAAGGCATATTGTCAGTTTGTAAGTTTATTTTTGTAGAATCTCTAGTTTGTATCTCATGTAGCACTAATTGATTAGAAGGTTTTGTATTTGTTAAATATATACGAGCTGCCCACATGATATAGTTCTTTTAGTACATTACTATCGCCAAAATGATGATCCCTAAAGTCAAAGAAAAACATGATGGAGAGGAGGAAGACTTTGCATCATCCGATCGAGTTTGCATGTTTGAAAATTTGAAGGAAATTATAGGAAGGGCAAAAAAAAAACCAAAACTTCAAAACAATAACAAGTAATTGGCAACGAGGACGGGGGTTCTGATGCACGCGTTGTCTTTCGTGCTCACACGTCATGTTTTCGTGGACATCTAGAAAATAGGTGTGACATTGACTCGATCGTTAATTTGGTAGATTTTTAATTTGTTGTATTCAAAATGGCCTCGAAGGGATGCATATCATGCCCGGGCAAAATCATAATGTAATTGGGTTTAAAATAAATTTAAATAGATTTGATGCAGCTTGGACTCAAGATAATACTGTCTGTCAATTTATTATTTTTAAAGAAAAGATCAAGTGTTTGCAGTCGATCCCATATATGCATGCATTTGTTAGCAGCTTATATATAGCTAGGAGGAATCAAAAAATTAATTCCGAGTGAAAACACTTTCTCCAATGCATTGGAGAGGATAAATATTAAAAATTGTGTATCGTTATTAATTATTTTATAAACATGCTGCTCTCCATTTAAAATATAATTATAAAAAGGTATGGCCAGCTTTTTTTCATATTTGTATATATTTTTTTAAATAATTATTTGGTAGTTTTGAAGTACTTTTCTCATGCTATCACAAAATGACACCTTATTAAAATCCGGTACTATATATATAAGCAATATAAATGGAAAATTCCATAGCATCCTATAACAAAATAAGAATCCCAAGTCATCCATACTTCCGAACTATCTAATAATTTTTCCTTTCTCAAAGCATATAAGGTTGCTTGTTAAGTGGAATTCTTATTCCCAATTAGAGGTGGAAATATGTGACACAACTCATATAACCTGACATTAACACAGGACACAAAATAAACGGGGTTACACATGACACAAATAAACAAATTCGAATTTGGTATAAATGGATTTGGATAAAAATAAGTTGATTCAATAAGACACGATTCATAAATGGATTAATTACAGATTAACCTATAAAATCTGCAATCAATTTATTTACTCCAAATAAATTCTATCTTCAACGGGATCAAAGATGACACTCCACTTCCATCTTCAAATTCTATAAATTTTTAAGTCTATTCCTACATTATATGTTATTGTTAGGATATGATATTGATATAATTATGCAACTACCTAATAGGTCAAAAATATTAATATTAACTATCATATGATTATAAACAATTCTATATATTAACTTTTTTTTGTCTTAATGGTTTGGATATTGATAATGAAAGAAATTTATCATGAATCTATTTTATGATGTAAATGATTTATATAGTTATCAATATATATGAAATTATGTTAACCGAGTCAAAATAAATATGCAGGTCAACTCATCATGTTTGTATGCGAGTCGTATTCGAGTTAATCCACTTAAGTTTAGCATTAGTATTAAACATGTTATGTGGGTTATGTCATGACACCTATTATCTATATGGATTGTATTTAAGATGACCATATTCCCAATTGGTTAGGGTAACTCTTTTGGTTGGTAGGGAATTTCTCCCTCTGAGTAGTTGGGCTTGGGTTTGCTATCTTGATTCTTTGTGTAGAGTTGATTTCAAGTTTCGGATAGAGTTGGAACTGAAATTGAATGAGATTTTGATTGTTCAATTGACCTAACAGGTTTATGCGACACAATTAATGGAAGACAGATGAGAAAAAAGGTCACCATATTTCGTTGTGAGCAGTTCTACTTCTAGTTTCTCTTCCCAAAACTGAATCCCACATCCATTAGAAGCAAGAAAATTTGGCAGTTTATAATACTACAATGAGATTGGGTTGATCGCCGGGCTTGGCAACGCTGGCCTTTAACCCATGTGGGGGCATCAATTTGTTGGGACGCTGGCATATTCCATCCGGGTTGGGTCTCCAGTGGCTTATTACTGGCCCGCCCATTCCAAGTCAAGAGTTGAGGCATGTGACTTGGGCGAAGGCCCCTTGGGTCACATGTTTACTAGAGGATGGGGGCAACGCGTCAGGCTGGTTTCACAGAGCAGCGACTACCCCTCGCTCTTGACGGTGGAAGGATAACGGGTCAGTGTCTCTCGGACCCGATAAAGGCCCGATGGATTTGTCCAAGTTGGACCATCATTTTTTTCTCTTTTTTTTTTTTTTTTTTTTTACTCATTACAACTTTTTTTTAAATTATCACGTAAAATATAATAAATAATTTGACTTTTTAAATTTTAAAATAATAATAATATTATTAATATTCTAGCAATATTTTATTTAATTTTTATCTCATCTTAACTCATTATCCAAATATCACCTAAAGTTTCTAGTACCCATTTCTTGAACCATTTAGTACACATTTAATTATATATACTCATATATCGATTCAGTTCTAAAAAACATATAAAACCAAACCGGTTAGAGCCCTAGATTATCCATTTTTGTTTCATTCTCCATTTTAATCCTCTTGCACAGTTGTGCAACAGTTAGTAAAAGAGTGAACAAAAGAAGCAATGATGAACCTAATTTTATTCCTTAAAAAAAAGACCACTAGCATGAATATGCCTTAACTTTTATGAAGGGGAAACGGTAAAGCACTTATTTGCTAGAGAAACTGTTTCTATCTAATCTTCATACCAAAAAGTAAACTGACCCATCTTTCACCAACCAATAGCTTTCTTGAACAAATGACAGGCAGAAGACAGCAAATAGACTTTCAGATAAGAATCTAAAAGTCTTGGCACCACATTTTCAATAGTAGTCACCAACAATATTTTTCCATGCTTGTTTAAATTGAAGAGCCTCCAAGAGTATTAAAAAGGTTTCGAATATCAATACTACTTTTCTGAAAAGGTCGGAATATTTTCTACCAATAAATCTACTTTTTTTTTACATGACCCTCGTAACCATGCATCCCAGAAAAATTCTGAAAAAGCTCTATGAATAACCTCACTAAACGTTTTTTGGAGCAGTTAAAATAGATAAAATATGAAAACATCATTGATTTTATTAGAGTTACTCCTACCAAAACTAATTTACTTTTCCATTCAGCTATATATTTTTAATCATAAAAATAAAAAAGTTTATAATAACCATTAGATAATTTATCCATAAGATAAGAAGACCTAACACTACAACAAATTTTATTTTTAAAGATGAAATTATTTAGGGATGAACTGAATTTCATCCCTAAAAGTAATTTTTTGATAAGAAATTTAAATTTCTTTTCAAAAAATGGATGACTTTACAAAACCGTTCGAACGGATAAATATCAGGTCGAATAGGATCTTTTGTGATAAATTAAATCGTCTCAAAAAGTCACATCGGTTCAAACAGACAAAAATCTGTTCGAACAGACAAATCTTAGCGGAAAAGTAATTTATTTTATCAAGGAAAGTACAAAACTGTTCGAACGGCAATTATGTTGTCCAAACGAAATAGATTTGGTCGTAAAATTTGGCAAGAAGGTTTCTAGACCGTTCGAACGGCACATATTTAGTTCGAACATATTTGAACACCATATTTATACATTCGAACGTATAATATTAATCTTTGTACGTAACTCAAAATATAAAATATATATCATATATACGAATTCATAAATTAATTTTATGTAATTAATTTAAAAATATTTTAGTGATTTCTTTTATGTTAAATAAGATTTTTAGTTAAATAAATATTATCAGTCATACACCATATAATATAAATTAATAATTAATCCAGACAAGACAAAAAAGATTTAATTTATAACTAAAGCAAATTATCAAAACACCATATAATGTCCATAACAAAAACAAAAAAAAAATATAAATAAAAGATAGAAACTAATGTGATGCGGGATCTTTGCACACATCCTCGACTGCAGCTAATCGTCTCTCTACCTGTGTCAATCAAGTACTGAGCATGACCTAAGTTGTATTACTGGCATGAATCTCTGTTCGTAACTCAGAGATGCTAACAATAATCTCTGTACGCAACTTAGACATGGCAGTATGCACTGCATCGATCACCGCTGATGTGTGTATGCCTATCTCAGCACACAGTATGTCGGCCATCTCCTTGCTAGTAGATGTGGGTGATGCCTTGGCCTGTGTAGATGCCTCACCAACCGATACTTCAAGATCTCCCGAATGTGTATCTCTCTAAATATCAACCCGATTAGGAACAAGTCTACAAAAACAAAGTCTCGAGTGTCCCATGCTTCGTGACAGGGTGGTGCTATTGATCGGTCCCATCAGCTCCCATGCACATTCGGCAACATCTGGCACAACCCCGGAATATAGCAAAAATTGAGCGATCAGGATCCCGAATAGTAGTATATCTGTCGTAATGTACCGAATCTCTGATCGGATCCTCTCAAATATATACCTCACGACGTGGATTAGAATGTCACGAGCGACCCGTATCATAAATTTCGCACAATCCATGCCAATCACGTCTTGTGCTGCCAAGAGTCAATATTGTTGACGATTATCAGATTCATGATCTTGAAGAAAGAAGATAAATCTGTCTACCTAATACTATTCGTCCCATCGTACACTGGAGCATCTGGACCAACAATCAAGTCTCTGACCTCATGATCAGTGAGGCTATCGACCTCATTTGCGTAAACCACTCCCTCGTCCTAAGTTGTCTCTGCATCACCCGAAGGATTAGACTCCCTAGGCAGCAGGTTCAGATAGATATTGACCAGCTTAAGAATACTGAGATATGCAGCAAGTCCGTCCGTTGAAAATATAACAGGAGCTCCTCGGACACAGATCCTATATGCCCCTCCATCATCTGCATTGGTATCATCGAACTTTTTATAGAACTCAGCGACAATGTTAATATAGGAAATAAGTTCCATTGCTTCTTCTCGCTGATCTAGGATTGGTACCCAACCACGATCGTTGAATACTAATGGGAGGGAATGACCTTTCCATATAAAAGTCACAAAATCAAACAGTTTTACTTGCCGCTCAAGTAAAACAGTCCGCTCTCAAACTATTTGGATGGAAGGTTTGTCTGATCTGCTACGTTTACGGCCCCTATAAGATAAATTAATTGATAGAACAACAAAATAAAATGATAAAAATAAATTAATAAGTTAATATAAACTAATTGGTTCGAACAAACTCTGTAGTGGTCGACGGACATTATATGGTGCGAACAGAACAAATTCTTGTCAAATGAACAACATCTTGTTTGGTTCAGACCGTTCGAACATCAAAAATAGTGTTCGATCGGACAGGTTAAACGTTCAAACACATTTGAACAAAAAATAGATTGAGCTTGCTCATGGCTGAGTCAACTCAACAGCCATGAAAACACATGAAATACATCGATTCCATGGGTTTATTTCACAAAACACATACTACTCTTTATTTCTAAACATCCTACGGTCGATTTGTGGTTTTCTACAGTGTCTATTAATGGAAAAGTACAATTTTTTCAGAGAAAACGAATAAAACAATAAAAATAAACAGTAAAATAACTTTTAAAGAGCATACCTTCACTTAGGAGGAAGAATGTTTGATATGGGTGGTGATTACGGCGGCAGACGGCGGCGATTGATGGACGTTCAAACGTTTTCTCTCGATTTTCAAACGATTGGAGATGGTGGCATTGAAATGCCTTCGCCTGCGATAACTTATATATAAAGAATCGTTCGAACGCTATATTTAACCATTAGAACGGTTTTAAATGACAGTTCGAAATGTAGTATTTACCAATCGAACAGTATTTGATTCAAATTTAGTAAAAATGTATATTATAGTATATATTACTATATATATGAGAGTATAGATTACTAATATATATGATCTTACAAATTTCTCTATACTTCACTATACTATAATATATATAATACTATATATATATATATAAGAGTATAGATTACTAATATGTATGATCTTACATTTTCCTTTATACTTTAGTATAGTATAATATATATGATATTTTATAGTATACTATTATTTAATATGTATAATGTAAAAAATAAATATATTTAAACATTAAGGAACATAAGTTCGAACTGTATCCATAAACCGTTCGAAAGCTATATTTGCATTTGAACGTATGAAAAAACCATTAGAACGGTTTATTGCAGTGGTGGGAAAGTATCCCACCAATTAATGACTTGTGGATTATCATTCAATTGTATTTTATGACTGTTCGAACCATTTGCCGAAAAATTTCACAGCGGGAAAACCGTTTAAACACTATAATCTTCCGTTTGAACGAATTATCCTGTTCAAACAAATATTTAAGTGTTCGAACGGTTGTACTCCGAGTTGTGATACTTAAATTATAAATAAAACTTAAAACATAATTAATTAAAAAACTACAATGTATAATTAACAAATAAGCTTTATAATTAATACTTAAACTCACACGTGCCCCACCAGGAGGTTGCCCAGCCGCCGATCTGCACGACCACCAAACATGGTCTCAATCGGCGTGGAGTGTAGTACGCATGCGCGGGTTGAAAGAATCGAGGTTCGCCGGTGCGTGGCCTTCACGCGCCACCAAGGAAGCCTCTGCCGCTGCAACGCGCGACTGTTCCTGTACCGGCGACTCTGAATCTCCCAAGATCAACCGTCAGTTTTCCCTCCAACAATCTTTTTTGTGCACTGTTTTTCTGTTTTTACGGTATTTTTACAATGTAGTTTATTTTATACCCTATCTTTATTTTGAAAAAAATAAAAACCCATAAACGTAGGGCCATTCGGACCTCAGTCCGAATAGAGTTTCTCCCCCCTTCATGTAGGCGGAGATGTTGGGAGTTATTCCTCCATATTCAAATTAGTCGGATATAAAGGTTTGTTACGTGGGTATTGTTACCTCTATAGTGGACAAAGTTGTGCTATCTCTTAGACTTAGGTCTATAGAAATGTGCCGTCAGGACTAGACCATATCAGTCACAGAAGTGTACTGGAAAACTATTAACGTTTGGAATTGACTTTTTTAAATCAACTTTGTATGTCCTCTTTAATTAGTGGAATGATACCAATATTATAAAAAAAATAGATAATTAATTAGAAACTATGAGGACTAACTTAAAAAATAATAAAAATAAATTATAATTAATACTTAAAAATAATAAACATAAGAATTATTAATACTTAAACTCATATTAATACTTAATAGATAATTAATTAAAAATTATGAGGATTAAATTAAAGAAAATAAATTATAATTATAATTAATATTTAAAAACAATAGACATAAGAATTATTAATATTTAAATTCATATTAATGCTTAAAATATAATTAATTAAAATTTATAATTATGTATTCATTATAATTAAAAAATAAATAATACTTGAAATATAAGTTTACAATTTATTTGTGATTTATCTGGAATG
Source organism: Pterocarya stenoptera (assembly GCA_003123785.1). Classification (NCBI taxonomy): domain Eukaryota; kingdom Viridiplantae; phylum Streptophyta; class Magnoliopsida; order Fagales; family Juglandaceae; genus Pterocarya; species Pterocarya stenoptera. The sequence goes on along the minus strand of QEOT01122655.1, from coordinate 14,626 downwards.
TGGATTGATTTTATAACTACTTAGAAAGTACGCTCGGCCTCGACTTTCAGACCGCGAGTACGGACGTTCTTTCCATCCGAGGGCATTATTGTCATTACGCTTGACTATCAAAATCCCTCGAAGCCCACGACCAGAGTAACAAGCCTAGCTTTAACGCGAAGAACAAGACGACGACGACAATGGGCAAAAAGGGAAACTGGAGCTGGAGCTCGGCTGTGGTCGGAGCGGCGTCGGCGGTAGCAGCGACGGCTCTTCTGTCGGCGAAGCCCAAGGATCCAACATTCCATTTGGTATCGATTAAACTCACCACCTTCAAGCTCAACCTCCCCGTCCTTGACGCGGAGCTCGTCCTCACCGTCCACGTCTCCAACCCCAACATCGTCCCTATCCAGTACTCCTCCACCACCTTGTCCATCTTCTACGATGGCTCCTTGCTCGGCTCCGCCCAGGTCCAAGCCGGCTCCCAGTTGCCCCAATCCTGCCAGCTGCTCCACCTCCCGGCCCGCCTCGACGGACTTCAGCTGGCTCACCACGCCACTCGCTTCGTCGCCGACTTGGCCAGACGCGAGATGCTGCTCGATGCCGCGGTAGATATCGGTGGTTCGGCAAAGGTGCTATGCTGGGACCACAAGTTCAAGGTCCACGTGGAGAGCCGCGTCACCATTGATCCGGTTTCTTTCGATGTGATTGATCAGGAGAACATGTCTGAGATGGAGATTCTCAATGCTTGATCATAGTTTATGCTGTTCTCTGGAAGATGTAATAGATTGTGGTCATCAACTTTCTTTTTTCTCTTTGTGAAAACAAAATCCGGTGACAATAAACGCAGCTTTCCACAAAAGAAAAAAAAAAAAAACAACATTGCGGCCGACAATTTTGAACCTGCAAATTTGATATGAATATGTCACAAAACAACAACAAGGTTAAGGTTAAAATTTCCCATTTTCGTCCTCATACATGTAAATGTTCCCAACTCTCATCTGTGTTGAAAGGAGCAAAAGAATTTAGATTGTGGGAAAATTCAACAGTTGTGCATAATAGTTAATATTCCTGTAAAAACCAGATTATGACCAAATTCAAAGACAGCATTATCATTATGTTTTGGTGATTATTATACTTTTGTTATTTCAATTGCACATCCCTCATTCACCAACCAACAACAGCTGAAAGTTATGCACAACAAAGATAAAAGTCTTAAACAATCTTTCTAGTATATATACCAGTTCCTACCAATTTTGTTTCCCAAACATGATTTTAGAACAGCAATATAGGGTTTAGTGTAATTATATATGTTGTGACTGTACGTGTGCCATATGATCCGTACTGGTAATTGTATTAGTTGTGACCTTACCATATAAATGATAGGGACAAAGCATCCAATATTTGGATTTGTTTCTCAATATTTATTTCTTTTTTTCTTTTTTTTTAAAAGAAAGCTGTCAAGCTTATACCATTATATCAAATCTGAAATACATGAACGAAAATCCTCCATAATAATCTTTTGCCAAAACATGAGCCACTACATTGCCACTTCTTTTGATATGTGTAACATTCCAATTAACAAAATTCCTAAGTTTAATCTTCGCTTCAGAGACAAACATGCCAAAGCAAGATAGTTGATCTTCATCTTTTTTTAAAGTTTGGACTGTTTGTAAAGAGTCTCCTTCAACAATAGCCTTCGATAGTCCCAAATCCAGAACAAAATCAACTGCTTGCAACGCCCCATATGCTTCAGCCAGTGAAGGAAGAGGAAACATGCATTGGTTCGTTCTCATCGTAGCAACAATTTTCCCTTCAAAATCTCTGACTACTATGCCAACCCCCATTCTAACTTTTGTTTTGTCCACTGCTGCATCCCAATTAAGCTTGTGAAAATGCAGGGGAGGTGCCTGCCATTCAATAATGCTGTTGTTGGTATGTACTAGAGAAACACTTCTCTGCACTTCCAATTCTTTTAACATTTTCAAATTCTAATAGGCTGCATTGACTATTGTGTTTGTATGATTAAAAACTTGGTTAAAAATAAAATCATTCCTCCTCCACCAAATCTGCTTTGCTACCATGGCAAATTCCTGAAGGCAATATGTATCCATAGTTTCTGCAATAGTCTCGAAAATTTCTAGCATATTCATTTGTGAGAAATGTCTTTTTTGTAAGCTCTTTGAACATTAACTCCAAACATCCCTTACTGATTCACATTCCCATAAAGCATGTATTACTGTCTCTTCTTTAAGATTGCAGATGGTGTACTTTGGATGATCTACAATCTTCCTCTTAAAAAGATTGAATTGAGTTGGCAGTACATTTAAACATGTGCTCCACATAAAAACTCTGTCACCTGGAGTGACTGGTAGATGCCAAAGCATTTTCCAAGTCTTCTTGAAATCATGACTACTCGAGGCCTGCGCTTTGAATGCTTGACTCATCTCTTGATGCATGTGATATGCACTTCTGGCTGTGAATATACCTGAAGAGGTTCCTTTCCAAATCAACTTGTCAGAACTAAAAGATAAGCTAATAGGAATTTGAGTAATGATGTTTACTTCTTCTTTGTCAAAAAGCTGTTCAACAAGCTCTATATCCCATCTCTTCTCATTTGGCTTCATATGTTCCTGAACTTTGGCATTAGCATCAAGCTGAGTAACTGGACTGTGAATTGCTGATGGAATTGCTTTTGGAAGCCAATTATCTCCCCATATTTTTACCTCGTCACCAGTGCCAATTCTCCAAAAAGTACCAGCTTCAATCAATGGTCTTGCTTATAGAATGCTTCTCCATATATATGATGGCTTCTATCCCAGTTTAGCTTTCAAGAAAGAAGAATCTTTAAAATACTTGGCCTGTAGAACTTGTGAGACTAATGAGGAAGGGTATTGAATCAATCTCCATCCTTATTTTCCAAGTCTCGAAAGCCCATTTCTCCTTCTTCCTTAGCTCTTCCCATCTTACTCCATGCCACCCAGTGAATCTTTCTTTCTACCTCTTTCTGTCCCCACTAGAAGTTGTGCATGACACTATTGATATTTTGAAGGAGCTTAGCAGGAAGCTTAAACACAGACATACTATACGTGGGAAGAGCTTGCACAACAGCCTTGATGAAAATTTCCTTTCTTGCTTGAGACAAAAACTTGACCCTTTGATTGCTGACCCTCATTCTAACTTTATCAAGAATGTCCCTAAAAGATTTTTCTCTTACTTTGCCAACTACAATTGGTAGACCAAGATACTTTTCATAAGCCATAGTAGACCTCACACCTGCAATGCTGAGGATAAATTCTTGTGTTTCCTTTGCAGTATTCTTGTTGAATTGGATAGAGGTTTTGTCCAGATTCAGTCTCTGACCCGAGGCTTCCTCATAAATATTCAGTGTGTTGTAATGATTGCCCCATTCTATTGCATTAGCCTTGCAAAATAATAAGCTATCATCTGCAAAAAAAAAAAAAAAAAAAAAAGTGAGAAAGTCTAATTCTGCCCTAGCAAAAGGCACACCTATGATAATGCCTTCATCTTCCCCTCTACTGATCATAGAGCTTAAAGCTTCTGCACACATTATAAAAAGGTAAGGTAAAAGTGGATCACCTTGCCTTATGCCTCTTGAAGGTCTGAAGCTACTTTGAGGGACACCATTGACTAAAATAGAATATGACACCGATTCAACACACCTCATCACCAATTCATCCCATGAAGTGTGAAATCCCATTTTACAAAGGGCAAATCTGAGAAAGGGCCATTCAACTCTATCATAAGTCTTACTCATATCAAGCTTTAGAGCCATATATCCTACTCTCCCTGACATTTTACAGTTCATAGTATACAAGGCCTCAAAAGCAACAATAATATTATCCGAGATAAGCCTTCCAGGAATAAAAGCTGATTGGTAATGAGAAATAATGCTAGGTAAAATCTTTTTTAAGCTGTTAGCTATGACTTCGAAAATAAGGTTATACAAGACATTACAAAGAGATATAGGCCTGAAATCAGCAACTTTAGTCCTATTCTTCTTTTTTGGAATGAAAGCGATAAAAGTGTTATTAATATCATCCATGATGCCTTTAGAATTAAGAACAAAGATGACTGATTCACTGACCTGCCTTCCAATTATTTTTCAGTGTTGTTGAAAGAAAGCTATTGGATAGCCATCGGGTCCAGGAAAGCTCAAGCCATCCATTGGGAACAAAGCTTCTTCAATCTCCTGAGCAGTGTATGACCTCTGCAAATCTTGATTCATCTCCTCAGTTACCTTGGGTCTAGTTACAACTAGGCATCCATCAATGTTCTGAGGGCTAGATGTAGTGAAAAGATCCTGGAAGTACTCTTGAAATTGCTAACATATTGCTACTGTATTGGTAAGTTCCTGCCTACTATCATCAAAAAGTTTGCTGACTCTATTAGCTTTCCTCCTCTAAGAAGCACATTGGTGAAAGTACTTGGTGTTCCTATCACCCTCTTTAAGCCATTTCTGCTCTGCCCTCTACTTCCATTTAAGGTTCTCTTCTTCCAACAGTTTATCAACTTCGCTCTTCAAGATTTTGATTTTGTCATTCATATGTCCCTTATTGCACTGTTGTAGATTGTTGATTTGGGCATGTTTTTGCTTTATTTCCTTTTGAGTGCTACTCATTGCCTATTTGCTCCACTGTTGCAGCTTATATTGACATCTCTTTAATCCTTCAGTAACAAAATTTAGCTTATTAGAAGCTAATCTTGGCCTTGACCATTCTTCAGCAATTAACTTGTTACAAGCTTCTCTTTGAGCCCAACTCACCTCATACCTAAAAAGTTTGGTATGATTGTTTATATCCTGCTAAAAGTTATCCTTAAAGATGAGAATTGGGCAATGATCAGAATTAAGAGCAGTAAAAGAGAGGGCCACTGCTCTAGGATTCCAATAAGCCCAGATTACATTGCAAAATCCTTTATCTAACCTCTCTTTAGTGAATTCAGCTCCATATCGATTGTTAGACCAGGTATACTTGTTCCCCACATAGCCCAAGTCACTTAGGGCTTGTTTGTTTTCAAGACCAAAACTCAAAACTTTAAAAAATTTTTAAAACCTTTCATCTCATCATTACAACTTTTTCAAATCTCCATATAAAATAAAATAAACAATTCAAAATTTTCAAATCTCAAAATAAATATAATATTAAAAAATATATTATACCAATACTTTATTCAACTTTTTAACTTTAATCTCAACTCATCTCATCTCCGAAAACAAACGAGGCCTTAGTTCACATTCCTCCAAAGCCTCTCTGAAACTTTCCATCTGTTAATATCGTCTCATCAGCCCTTCAAATTTCTCATTAGTAGAGATAATTTCATTAAAATCTCCAACACATTGCATCCCAAATCATTAGTAGGCTTCAGCCTTCTAAGCAGCTGTCGGCTTTCCTTCCTCTTAGCAGTAATTGGATCACCATATAATCCAATTAAAATCCATATCTTTCCATCCAGTGAGTTCTTAACTTTTAAACAGATGTGATGCTGAGTATAGGATTCCAAAACAACATCCATTTCTTCCTTCCAAAAGAAAGCCAAACCTCCACTCAAACCTCTACAATCTACTATAAAACTATTTTCCATTTTCAGCAACTTCTTGATTCTCTCAACCTTGTTTCTTCTACATTTTGTCTCCATCAGGAAAACAAAATTTGGGGCCTTAGTCTTCACCAAAAGGTGAAGTTCTTTAACTGTCTGAAGGTTCCCAAACTCTCGGCAGTTCCAATTTAAGCAACTCATTGCTGTTGGTGGGGTTGAATAACAACTTCCACCAGATTAATAACATTAGTTTCCATAGCTTCCAATTCTTTTGCCTTTTGTTTCTTGTAACCATAAAGATCAGAAATCTCAACCTTTGCATCTCCAAATTTCCTTTTCTTTTCATCACATTTATCCATCCGATCCTTCTTCTTAGGCGTATGCTCATAAAAAAATCTATCTCTAGCTCTTCTTTTCCAAGTAACTCATTTTTTAGAATGTTCTAGAATAAGGGTCTAATTTGTCAAAAACTTATCCAAATCCTTAATGTGTGATGACAATGTGGAAACTGTTGATGTGGCACCATCTTTAGACTCCTTTTGATCTCAAGTAGAAACTGGTACCAAAATTTTTTCACCTTCCTTAACAGTAACAGCTTCTGATTTGGAAAGCTTGACCTCACTATTCACAGGTATCACCTCAAGATTGGATATAGTTTCCTTTCCCAGACCTCCCATCCCTACCTCGTATCCTCTCTTACCTTCCTCCCCCTCCTCCACATTATGCTCATCTGACAAATTAATTGCACTTTCCATTTGAGTACTACAACCCTTATTCACTTCCTGAAATTGCTCCTACATAGGAGCCTTTCCTTTTGGAACATTGTCACCTTCCATCTGCCCTTTCTGCCATGGATTTTCATATAACTCTTCTGCTCTATCTCCTCCACCACCATAGCTCTTTTGATTGTTCTTATTATGAAAAAATGTAGTAACACGCAGCCATATTAATGTGCATCTAGTTCATCACTATTAGCGGGTGTCACAATCGGACAAAACTTTTTAATATGTTTAATAACACCACACTTAAAACAAAAAATTGGTAGCCTCTCATACTTGAACTGCAACCATATTTGTTTACCATCAAAATTTAAGAAGGTACCTCTAGACAAGGCTTTGGTGATGTCCACTTCTATTTTAATTCTCATGAACTTCCCCCATCCAATCCCCCATTGATTAGCAATGACATCTAAAATTGTCCCTGCGCATTTCCCAACCTGCATTCCAATTTCTTTTGTCATACATGCTAGAGGCATGTTATGCACTTGCAGCCAGAAAACTTCCTTATTGAAAGGATCATTCAGAGATACATCACCCTCAAATTCCTAAAGGCACACCAACCATCTATCGAAGGACTAAGGCCTCCCTTGAATGATCTTCCGTCTATCCTCTTCCTTTTGAAACTCTATCAAAAACTTGTTCTCCCCCATATCAGAGAATTCTAGCCATCCTAAAGTGTTCCAGATCTTTGACATAGTCATCTTAAATGCTTCTTGGTTAACAACTTTATCTGTAATGATCATGGCAAATAAACATGACCTTCCTCTTTCCTTAGCCTTGTTGAAGGTGGATAACTCCACCTTGAATTCTGAACTCTCTGGCTCTGTAAGTCTAAATCCTTCACATTGCTTTGTTAATTCTTCAGCCATCATCACCTCTTCAGACAAGGATACCTAGCCTAAGAGACTCTCCTCTATGATGAGAGAAAAAAACCTCACCCCTCTACGAAGGACTCCTCAATATTTGTTTTCTTATGTTATAAACTTATAATTGATGAATAATATTAGATACAATCTTAAGGTGTGTAAACTTTGCTTACTCTCTTTTAAGAAAAAGCAGAGTTCACCATTTAAAGATGATTTTTTTTTTTTTTATGTGAATTCTAGATTTATCTTTTTTTTTTTTTAAAGAAAGTGCATGAGGCTTTCACACCCTAAGATTGCATATATGATTTCTCTATAAATGACTTATTTTTCAAATATTTTGGCATGAATAATGTTAGATATGGTCTTAAAGTATGCAAATCTCGCACACTTTTTTTGAAAATGAGTGGAGTCACCATTAAAAAATTTACTTTTTCATACAGGTTCCATATTTATTTATTTATTTATTTCAAAAGAGTGTACGAAATTTGTATACCTTAAGAGCATTAGTAGTGGTCTAGCTACTTTTTAGCCAGATTTTGACTAGAAAATTCACTTTTTCTAATTTAGCTAATCACTTTTCAATAACACTAAATAACAAACTCTTTAAAATGTATCACTCTTCCATTAAAATATCTATTTTGACTTTTTCATTTATTATAATTCTAATGGTAGTTGGAATATTTATTTCATAAAAAGGTCATTATTATTTAGAAGATTTGTGAAGCAGGCATCTTGGTGAGTTCTTGAATCCATTGATGTTAGAGATGTGAAGTAGGCAAGCTGAAAATTTAAGAAAAATCTCTAATTCAAAACTCTATTAACATTTGCGATACATCATTATGCCTTTTAATTATCAAAAAAGTATATTCAACTCAATTTGAAAAATTCTCACGTTAATGAGGAATATGACACTTGAAGCAGCAACTTTTTAATTCAACTTTTGGAAACAAAAATTAGCCAAAAAAATCGAATCCTATATTGTAGATATAGCCAGCTAATTACTTGCTATATTTTGGAGGAAATGACCAAATTTGAGTTAAAATTTAACTTTAGCCAACCCGCTACTGATGTTCTTAGGCCTCATTTGCTTACACAAAACTCCTATCTCATTTCATCTCAATTATTATAACTTTTTCAAATTTTCATATAAAAATATAATAAATAATTCAACTTTTTCAAATGCTAAAATAAAAATAATATTAAAAAATATATTCTAATAATATTTTATTCAACTACTATTTAAAATATCTAATTTCATCTGAACTGAACCCAACCTAAGACCACCGTAAATATCTTTTACAAAGAAAATGTTAATGCCATTAAAGCAAAACCCATTAGATTTATCTGTGGAAATGAAGGAAAAGTTTGGAGCATAAGAGGACCCGTATGTTTGAGAGTCTCTTTAGATTCCTCCAATTCTGTTGGACCAAAGACCCAAGCCCAAATGCATTAAAACTAGCTTCTTCTTTTTTCTCTTTTTTTTTTTTTTAAAAAAAATTTTATAACTAGGTAATAGTCGAGGGGATTGAGTCTCCAACCATGGCCCCATGGTCCAGGGGTGGTGCCATTCAGCTTAAGGCCGAGGGATACTTTTGGTCTATCACAAGAAGGATTTTTTTCAACTCATCTTATTATTATAATTTTTTAAATTTTTTATATAAAATATAATAAATAATTCAACTTTTTCAAATCTCAAAATAATAATAATATTAAAAAATAATATTCTAATAATATTTTATTTAACTTATTTAAAATCGTCTCATCTTATCTCACTATCCTAACGAGTCAGTTTTTGAATTTGAGGGTGGAAGATTTTGGGAATTGTTTAGGTCGAGTAAGCCACTTGGTACCACACAATATTTCAATCAAAGGGATTAATGTAAACTGATAGGAATATAATCAAACACTTTCCGAGCGTGGCCGGCAAAGTTGAAATCTGTTGTGACCCGAGATTTGCTAGCGAATAAGATCAAATTTGTGATTTTGAGCAATCAATGCTATAAAGGGTGCGATTTTAGTCATTAATAGTCATAAAAGTTCAATAATTTTCATTTAAATCACTTGGGCTATCTAGCATAAGAAGCCCCCTTTTTTTTCCTTCCAAACTGAAATACTTGCCTTACTCAAAAGTGGGGTTCAAAATACATATAAAGCATTCAAATATACCAAAATTAAAACTGAAAGCAGTAAACTAGCCATTACGTACAAAAGTGCTCATGGTGGGTCCTTTCCATTGTGGAACTCCAAGAGACATTGCGGTATTTTGATTTTGGGTATATATCCAAACAATAAGGATGCACACTATGCAATGGAATGAGCACATCGATTCTGAGCTCAATGGACTTTGACTACTTTCCAGCTTTCAAAATTAGTAATTAGTATTCTTGCATCTCTTATCAAGCCTTCAATGATCCAATCTGAATTCTTGGTTTTTATCAATGCTGAAATCACCACTTGAGAGTCACCTTCAATGACAATATTTTTCCACTGTTTCTCTGCTGCTAATCGAATTTCTATGAATGCTGCCAGTGCCTCACCACAGTTTGAGTTGCAACTTCTTGTAAATTTAGTTTTACAACCTATAATGTTCTCTGAATGATCCCTACATACTGTCACAGCTATACTGCCTGAATGACGGACTGCTACATCAAAAGAAACAGATACTTGACCTTTGAGAGGGGGGTTCCTTGTGAGACTTTCAATATTATCCTTTCTTTCCCAAGCCTTACTGTGTTCTTGATAACTCTTAAGAACTTTCTCCACAAAATGGTTGATAGGAATATATTGAGATCCATGAATAAGTTGATTCCTATAGAACCAAAGATTGTTCATTGCTATAACAACAAAGATTTGGAAACTATGTGATTCTTTAGGAGAAATGTGCAGCTTAGAACTTGGATCCAAAAAGGCTAGGAACCAATTATAGACATCCTACCCTACAATCGTTTCGATGTCCAGTGGCCAGGGCGAGTATCTCCAAAGAATCCTCGAGTATAGGCATGTTAAAAGAGATGGGAAGTTGTTTCCTTAGAAGACAGACAAATTGGGCAAAGAGCTTGATCTTTACTGAAAGAGAGACATTGCTTTAGCAAGAACTGAGCGGGAAGAATATTGTGAAGCACTTTCCAAGTAAAGGCTTAAGACTATCTTGGTTGTGCAAAGACGACAACTTTTTCCAAATTAGTGAAGGATGAACATTATCTTGGCCATGAGTTTGAATCGTATGGGTAGCATATAGGCAGATTTAATAGAAAATTTCTCACTTGAGTGATGAAGTCACTTGATGCTATCACTCAGATTTTGAAAGTTATATTGGGCTAGAGGTATTTTTTCAATTTCTCTAACCGTTTCCTCTGAGAAGAGAGCTTGGAGAAGAAGAGTATTCTATCTTCTTGGCTCTTCAAGGGTTAATTCAGAGACTCTCAGTGAAGAATCTTTGTGAATGTCAGCAGAAGATGGAATGGGTAAAAGTCCCTCTTCGGAACAACTCAACTATTCTTATGACTTTTAAAGCCTCCAATTAGAATGCGACACGTAGGAAATTTCATAAAATGCAAAATAGATCATTTTTCATTTGATTACACCCATCTGAGGCGAGGAGCCCTTCAATTGTGCCTCACTGCCTTTACAAAGTAGACTAGTTTCTCATATCAACAAAACCATACCACTACCGCACCATGAGACACCAGACCCGTCGCCGCCACCAAGCTCACTCGCTACGGTAGGAGGGGGCACTGATAAGATATGGTTCAAGGCCTAGCAATACGAACATTTGATGAGAGCAATCCATTTACAGCATATCAAAGAGCACGAATCAACCGAAACAATTCACCTAGTTGCTAGGTGGCAGTATCAAAGCTTTCAAGTCTTTGAGAATCAGTTCTTTCAAACAAGTACTTGAATAAATGTTCTTCGCTAGATGCCCAAATCAAACCAAGTGACTCGAAAATTTGGAAAGGACTAGCAAAACCAAGAGAGTTTTTCGCATCTAGCTACATCAAGCAAATAAACAATGGAGCAAGTAATCTAGTTTGGAAAGACTCTTGGATACCTTCATTTTCTCCATCTTTACCCATTGAGAAATATCTTATAGCCAGTCCATCTGTTATTTCTAAAATAGCAGCCCTCCAATGAAAGGTCTCCACGTAGCTCCTCCATTTAATATCATATACCTATTCACACGTGAAATCCCTTCCTTCCTCTGTAGTCCACTGAAGCCTCCCTAGGTTCCTCCTCCTTTGTTGTGGATTGAAGCCAACTTTTGTTCACCAGGTACGACTTCCTCTGATCTTTAACCTGACTTTCGTTCAACAATGATGGTTGATTGATTTTTTTTTTTGTCATTTTCTAGTGTTGCAAGACAGGGAAAACATATTAAGAAGTCCTTATTTTGAAATAAGTATTTGTCCAACCTTAGCTCATGGGGTTCTAGGTCGTGGGAAAGACCCGATTTTAAATGTGCAACTTGAATTGTTTAACCTCCACGTCTTATTTAACTATTAAGGACAAGGAATTTAAAGATAACTATAGGGGCAATTGTTAATAAGCTCAATAGGCCATCAGTCAACACAAAGCTATAGATGAATAATTTAATTGTTAGTGACGTGAGTTAATATGTTACGTCAGATTATAAAATTATTTTTATTATATTACATGAAATCACGTCAGTTTACGAGTTTTCTTGTATGAAATCTTTTTATAACTGCAGTGTTAAGCACTAGTACCTCTCTTGTAATTCATAAATAAGATGCATGAGATCTGAGACACTGGTTCCAACTATTTGAAGGTTGACACCGACATGATCAATAGATAGCACGACAATTAACGCATCTCAAAAGCAAATCCCTGTTGTAACTTTAGCATCAGATAGTCCCCAACCACATCTTCAATGTCGTAATTTTGATTGGTTTTTTGTGATTTTGCAAGTGATCAAGAGGAGAGGATTGATTACAAGGTCCTGAAGTTGCATCAAGATATATTATTACTAGTTTTGGGGTTCTTGCATAACAACAATGAAGCTGCATCTTCCACGAAGCATCAAGCATATGGGGGTGAAAGAGGTAGGGCCCTCAGAATTTGGTATGGGACAGTACCATTCTAGTCACCAACCATACATTAATCATAAAAAGGTGAAGGAAGGCCTTTTATGGAGTATTTTTTTCCTTTTTCCTTTTTGCTTTCTCAGTTCCCAAGTCTCCTCCAGAGTTCACAATTTTGTAAGCATCTGTGTTTGAAAGAAAGGGAAGGAATTGTCTAATGCTCTATTATCATTACCCTGACTATTAACTCAGCAACAGCAATTGCATTTGTCTGGGGCCCTCCCTACCTTTATTATTATTATGTTCAGAAACATCAAAGATTGGTTTCTTTGACAGTAAAGCAAAGAAAGAGTCATGCCCCCAATATTTTAGACAAAAATAGAGAAGAGATTGCAAAGAAACAGCAATAATTATTTCAAATTCTGATCCTAATCATTCTTATCACTGAAACATAATCCCAGCCCAGATTCTTCTTGTTGCACGCGTCAAGCCAAGCCAATGATGTGAGTGCCAACGATGGATGGTCAGGATTCTTGATCAGCCTCTCCCTTTGTCCTTTTGCAGCTGTGGAATGACCTTTACTGAAATTCTACTGTACGTGTCATATAAGTATACGAGAAAGTTTAAGTCAGAGTTCGTTTGTACTTATTTGATTAATTAGAAAAAAGAGTTAGCCAAGAAAATATCAAGAATAAAAGAGTTCATCAACCATCAAGTCATTTTCCTTTGTTTCCATTATATTAATATATATACCTAACATACATGAATCTTTCCCAAAATAAAGGGTAGAAAATAAAATATAATAGAAAAAAAGATGGAGAAGAGAGACTTTGAAGGTTAGATCTTTGAAAAAATCTATACATAAGTCTACACACCACACATCATAATTTTTTTTATTTGTTTCTCTTATTAAATGTGTATTATATGGATGATGAATAAAAAAATATAAATGTTTCAAGAAGACTAAAATAAAAAAAAATTAAAAAAAATTAAAAAAAAAAAACAGTTTGGTGTGTGGTGTGTAGGCTTATGCATAACAATGCTCTAGATCTTTACTATTCTCATTTTTTTTAATACATAACATATGTTCCTATTTATAGATAAATAAAGCTAGAGAAAGAATGAAAATACAATAAATCAATGATATTAATTGATACTTATTGATTTACATAATAAACTAAATATGGTAAAGGATAAGTCATATTACCATATATACTAAAATATTATAAGTATATTTTGTAATAAATATGGTAATATATTAACATTCCCTCAAACTCAAGATGATGATAGAGATTATGTTGTCGGCCAGGTGAATGAGACTTGGAGATCTAGTTGACGACCTGACAAAATGTATCTCTGTGGCGCGTGGTGCAAGTGGATGGTGAACAAAAACAAATCAATATACGAGATTGATGATGAAAATGAAGATAACGATCCGTTTAGTACATAGGAAGCTTTTGAAGGACATGCGGTGAATAAAAAATATACCGAACATCATGTTGAATATGAGCCTTATCATGAACGGAAAACTGATGCCAGAGATACTAGAAAATCCATGGCTCTTATGCCAAAATGCCAACGAAAACTCTTACAATCCATTGGTGGTTTGATACGAGAAAAACCAATTTGAAAAAGGGACTTGGCTGAAATTTTTTTGAAACGTAAAGCTAGCAGAAGAAATTTAAAAGAAATAGTCTATAGAATTGAGTCTGGCATTAGCCAAAAACTCTGATACCATGTAGAAAATAAAATATAATAAAAGATGAAATGGATAAAAGAATGAGAGAAAGAGACTTTGAGGACTACATATTCTTTTGTTATTCTCAATTGTTTTTTAATACATAACAATATAACATGAAATGGCCCTATTTATAGGTGAATGAGATTACAGAAATAATAAAAATATAATAAATAATTGATATTGATTGATTTACATAATAAATTAAATATGGTAAAGAATAAGTTATATTACATACATACTATATTATGAACATATTCTATAATAAATATGATAATGTCTCATGCTGGAATTCAATCTGATTATGATCTTCAAATTAATTAAGTTGTGAATGGGGGAAGTAACTCTAATATTAACGATCTGAAAAATTATAGGACTTAATTAATTCACTTATATGCAACGCAATCATATAGTTCGTGTTGTTGGAATTTGTCAAATCCGTAGGTGTATGATCAGTATTTGAGGAGTGAAGCAAAGGAATCCAGTCGTGGACCCATGTCTACAGTCATGTTGAATCATATTTTAATTATATATGATTTTCATTGAATCTTATTTTAATTAAAAAAAAGTTGCTAACATTATTTAAACAAATTTTCAACAATTTTCTACTTCTAAGAAAAGATTGTAATGAGGACCCTCTGGATGTATTTATAACAAGAATTATTC
>QEOT01122654.1:0-32758 GCA_003123785.1 Pterocarya stenoptera | reverse complement strand
GTTACATCTTCCTAATTATTGTAACAATATGGAAGTGGGTGGTAAGGTTTGGCTGTTTTGGACTGATGGTATTGATTTTCAGTTGCAATTGGTGATGGATCAAGCCGTATCGGGGTGGTTTTCTCTTGAAAATTATCGGGTGTTTGCCTCTTTTATCTATGCTAGTTGCTTTCAAGAACAAAGGCATCCTCTTTGGAATTATTTGATGAATTTGGATTCTGACGGTTTGCCATGGTTCCTTGGAGGGAACTTTAATATCATTCGGTCTGCAGGAGAAAAAATTGGTGGTATTGGACATTCCTCTAGAGGGTGTGCAGAGTTTAACAACTGTATTCAAGCTTGTGGTTTGGTTGATATTTCTTTTTCCGGAAATCGATTTTCCTGGTGTAATGGAAGTTAGGGAGTGGGAGAATTTGGGCTAGACTTGATAGAGTGCTAGTGAATTCTGATTTCTTAGTGCACTTTCCATATGGCTGTATGGAGTATCTCCCTCGAACGTTGTTTGATCATTGTCCAATGGTTACATCGTTGTTGCAGGAAAGGCGTGTTGGTCCGAAGTTGTTTCGCTTCCAAAGAATGGGGTGCCATCATGTTGATTTTTTGGATGTGGTGCGGGAATGCTAGTATCAAGAAATTTAGGGGTGTGCAATGGTGAGATTCAGTGGTAAACTAAAACTGCTAAAACAGGTATTGAAGAAATGGAATAGGGAGGTCTTTGGAAGAGTGGAAGTCTATCTTAAACAAATTGAAGAGGAGCTCCTGGAGCTTGAGGAGTCGGTTCAGCAGAATTATTCTTTGGATGTGGAGGCAGAGCTTTTGAGATGTAAGCAAAGGCATATTCAGTATTTGCATAGAGAAGAAGTAATGCGGTGTCAGAAATCAAGAATTAAATGGATGAGTGAAGGTGATGAAAATATGGCATTTTTTCATGCTTCCCTACAGTGTAAAAAGAAGTTTAAAGCAATGGAAAAAATGACTCTTGAGGACGGCTCATTCTGGAATCAAGTAAAGTGGTTCTTGAGGGGGCAGTGGAGTTCTTCTAGAAACAACTTTCAATGTTGGCTGTGTCTTTTACAGAATCTGGTTTGCATTTGTTAACCCCGATAGTTACTGATGTAGATAACCAGTTACTGTGTAGAGGCCCTAATATGATTGAAGTTAAGGAGGCCTTATTGACAATTCCCCAAGATAGTAGTCTGGGCCTGATGGTTTTTCTGATAGTTTCTTTCACCATGCTTGGGATATTATCAAAGATGATTTGTTGCAGTTGGCTATTGAATTTTTTGAAGGAAAGCCATTAACTACATTTTTTGGAGCCACCAATATTGTTTTGATTCCGAAAGTGGAAGACCCAAGAAGTTTCTTGCACTTCAAGCCAATTAATTTATGTTCTGTTGTTTATAAAATCCTTTCAAAGGTCTTTGTGCATCGGCTGGAACCTATCATGAATAAATTAATTTTTGAGGAACAATCGGCGTTTCTTAAAGAACGAAGCATTTTTTATAACATTTCTATTGCCCAAGAAATGGTTCATAGTCTGGATAAGAAAATGAGAGACGGAAACACTATGATTAAAATTGATATGGCAAAGGCGTATGATAGGGTGAATTGGAGGTTTTTGATGGAAGGTGATGAAGCGTTTGGGTTTCTCGAAAAATTGGAGGAGTTTAATTTTTAATTGTATTTCTTCCCCAATGTGTTCGGTTATGCTTAATGGCTCGTTAAAGGGATTTTTTAAACCCTCTCGTGGCATTCGACAAGGTAATCCTCTTTCGCCATATCTTTTCATTTTATCACAAGAGCTTCTTTCTCTGATGATTAAGGAGGATCTTCAAAAGAAAAGAGTAAAGCCATTTTATGCTAATGGAGGTACTTTGATTTCTCATTTGCTTTATGCTAATGATGTTTTGATTTTTGCAAATGGAGGTAAAAGATCATTAGTGCAGATTATGAAGACGTTACATGCGTATCAATCTATGTCGGGACAATTGATTAGTCCGAATAAATCTTCTATTTTTTTCTCCTCTAAATTTTCGCTTGCTCAAAAATTAGAGGTATTAAGGGTCATGGGGTTTATGGAAGGTAAATGGTCGTATAATTATCTTGGTGTTCCGTTGCATGTGGGGAGGATTACTATCAAATTATTTGATCCTTTATTGCTGAAGATTCAGAAGAAATTGTCTGGTTGGAAGAGCCATATTCTATCTTTTGGAGGTAAAATTACGCTTCTCAAACATGTTTTATCTAGCATGCCAATTCATGTCTTATCTGTTATGAATTTACCTAAGGGTGTGTTCATGGCTCTCAAGAATATTTTTTCTAATTTTCTATGGAGCTCAAATGAGGAAAAAAAGAAAAGGAAGTGGGTGTCTTGGAAAAATATTTGCTTACCGGTTGAGGAAGGGGTTTGGGTATTCAGAATCTTGCTGATGTACAAATGTCGTTATTTATGAAATTTGCTTGGAAGTTACTAGATGGTACATCGTGTTGGGCAAAGTTTTTTCTGGCTAAATATGTGGGTGAGAAGCATCCTTTGCTCCTTTCTAGCTCTACCTGGTCAAGGTTTTGGAAGGGTATTATGTCAGTGATGCCGACTGTGATTAATAATTCAAGAATCTTGTTGAGAAGTGATAAATATAATTTCTGGTTTGATAATTGGCTAGGGGATGCAGCCATTGTTAATTTGGAAGAGGTTAGTGGTGATGAAAATATATTGGTGGCTGACCTTCTAACCAATATAGGGTGGGATGTTGTAAAACTGCATACGTTGGTGTCGGAAGAGATGGTTGAAAAAATTATTGATTCTTCGGTTCAGCTTGCTAGGGGTCCTGATTTGTGTGTTTGGCAGCCATGTTCGGATGGAATTTTCACCACTAAATCTGCTTGGAAGCTTATTAGAGCTCAAGGACCGGTATGTTTGTGGAGAAAATGGCTTTGACACAAACTTGTTTCCAAGAAAATGTCTTTTCTTTGTTGGCGTGCTCAAAAACAGGTGCTACCAGTTGATGATATTCTCATTAAGCTCGGCATATCTCTAGCCTCTAAGTGTCATTGTTGTGTATTATCACAGTAAGAATCTATTGATCATATTCTTTGTAGTGGTGATTTGGCTGTTACGGTGTGAAATTTTTTGCAGCTATTGTGGGGGTTCGTTTGCCTCAAGTCCGAAGATGGCAGGTAGTCATGAATGTTTGGTGGTTTCGGGCCTCTTCTTCTTCTCAAGCAGGGTGTTGCCGTGGCATTTTGCCTATACTTATTACTTGGGCATTATGGAGAGTGCGTTGTGATGATAGAATGGAAGGAAAAAATAATAATTGGAGAATGGTGGTAAGATGGATTAAGCTGATGCTAGTTGCTATTTCTTTTGCGCACAAGAAGTTTGATAGATGGCGGCAAAATGATCTTCAAATTTTACAAGATTTAAATTACCCCATTGCTCAGGTTGTTAGTAAAAAGTTAAAAGCTGTGGCTTGGAAGAAACCGTGTAGAGGTAAGTGTAAACTTGATGTTGATGGTAGCTCACTTGAAAATCCTGGTTTTGGGGGTGGAGGAGGTGTGTTTAGAGATCATGAAGGGTGTTTAATTGTGGGATTTGCAAATCATTATGGGTTGATTTCCAACAATGTGGCTGAAGGAAGAGCTTTATTGGATGGCTTAAAATTAGCTCAACAATTGAGTATTCTAGATATAGAGGTGGAGTCTGATTCTGAAGTTATTGTGAGATGGGTTGGGGAAGGAAAGTGTAACTTATGGTATTTGTGGGATTATTGGGAGGATATACAAAGTTTGTTTTCTGAGTTAAATTGTTCTATTCATCATATTTATAGGGAAGCTAATATGGTTGCGGATTATCTTGCAAAAGAAGTTGCTTCTAATCGGTGTAAGTATCTTTTCACTCCTGATATTGGGAGTGGGATTCTTAGGGGTTTGTTACGGACGGACTATTGAGGCCTTCCTTATTTACGGATGTAAGTTTTATTTTGTTCTTTGATTTATTTTATTGAGCTTGTTTTTTCATACATCACCTATGCTTTATCAGGTGATTGTAACCATGGTTTTCTTCTGCCATACGTGAGGGCTAATTAATAAATTTGGGATGGGGCTGCTATGTGGGTGGCTACCGGCTCTTATCAAAATAAAATAAAAATCTATGTGATATTATATAGAGTATAATGTTATCATATCAATTCCATGAATATTCTTGTCTTTTATATTTGAGTTCAATTTTAAATATTTCTTTTTCATACTTAATATGTCTGTTATAGATCATGTTCAAATCTTACTAAACTTAAATTTGTTTGTTGACCTCGATGTTTCTGGTCGTAATTATTTATCATAAAGCATTGATGATGGGGATTCATATTGATGAATGAATCTTGAAAATACTATAAGGATGGAAATGGAGTGATGAGTATACGAAAGTGCAATCTAAATACCCTATTATTGGACTATAATGCTAAAATATGAATAGAAATTATAGGAATTAATGTGTATTCTTGAATTGAGTTTCTATTTACTTTGAGATACTCCTAAGCAAATTTTTATGTTTAATTTCAGGGACTATAAAAGAGTAAGTCAAAACCTAGTCAAATTCAAAAGACTTTCAAATGGGCAAGAGTTGGAACAACTTAAAAACTTTCATTGAGTGTAGGACTCTTCAAATAACGATAACGATAGAGTTTAAGAGTAATTAGGATCAAAAGAAATAGTCAAAGTCCAACATGTTCTAGGAGACAGTCTGGATATACTTTAATATTTTGAACGTAACTTTCTACTCACATATCGGATTGATACGATTCTAGATACGTTAGAAATCTAACTTAAAGGGCTACGACTTTGTCTTTAATAAGAATTTTCAAATTCGAATTCCTGAAGTGCATACGTGGCTTCCAAGATAAGTCCTAACATTTAGGCGATTTTTCTAAAATCATGAAAATATTAGGGTTTCTTTCCTACCCTATATAAATATATCAAGTGGAGGCTGAAAAGAAAAAAAGAGGGAGGAATTTAATTGTCATGGCCGCTGTTTGCTTTACCTTTCTCTTGAGATTTTTGTTGTCCATTATATTTATGGGTAACTAAATTCTCAAGTAGGGCTAGGGATGAACTTGAACATTAGATGGTATTTGTAATTCATTTTTTATTTATGTATTTGATTTTCAATTACTAAAACTCTTTTGTTTTATCATTCTCAATTCATCGTTGATGTTCTCTTCTCCGAATAATCATAGAATTTATTCTGTTTATGGATTCAGTCATGCTTTTTCTATTGAATGGATTAGTTCTTTGATTATGTTTGGATCAATTATTTATCTATATTGATTTAATTCTTTGCTGCAATATCGCTCTCAAAGTATATTATCGCCGTAGGATTTTCTCAATAGTGATAATAATTTACGTATTTTAAAAGTGGTGAATGATTTTTCAAAGGTTATATTTGGTTTAATCTTGGTTTATAAAGCTATATCTTCCGATTGGAAATTTTGGGAATTAAGTTATCAAATTAATAAAAAATAATTAAAATACCGAATTTGTGCAAGGGATTCCTGACGCTCTACTGTTTGTCAAATTGAGTACTTTTCCCGTTAATCATTTTGCTTCACTTTAATTTACATTTAAAATTAATCTTTATTCTCCATTAATCATTTGATATTTTTCCTTAGTTTCTTTGTTCCTTCTACTATTCTTTTAATTTGTCTCTCTGTAGAATCGACACCGCAAAACTTTGCTACAACTACCGTGTTATTCTTTGGGTATAATCAAATTTTGGCGCCGTTGCCGGGGAGACTGTAAAAGAATTGCTAGATTGCTTTTTTTTTAGCAGTTTGTAAAAGTGGTAACTTCGTTCCTCCTTTTTGCTTGCTGTATTTTTTTTTCTTTTAATTATTTGTTACCTTACATGCACAGATATAGAGACGCTTTGGATAGATTTGCTTATAGGCATGTGCTAGAGTCAAGATCAAACTTTTTAAATTCTTTATTTGACAATCCATCTAGTCCTGACGAAATGAGTGAACACGAAGATGAACCCACTAGAACTCTTCAGGATTACCTCCACCCTACACGCACAGTCACACCATCATGCATCATGTTTTCAGCTAATACTCGCCAACTGGATTTTAAAACAGGGATGATACAGTTACTCCCTTCTTTTCATGGTGTGGAAAATGAAAATCCATATGTGCAAATCAGGGAGTTTGAGGAAGTAGTTTCGACTTTTCATAGTCCTAATGCAACTGATGACATTGTGAGACTTAAGTTCTTTTCTTTCTTTTTAAAGGATAGAGTTAAGAGTTGGCAATACTCACTGAGACCTCAATCTATTGGGTCATGGAGTGAGATGACTAAAGTCTTCTTTAATAAATAATTTCCCCAACATATAAGACCAATGCTTTAAAAAGGCAAATCTCCACCTTTACATAAAAGGATAGTGAGACTTTGTATCAGTCTTGGGAGAGATTTAAGGAGTTGTTGAGTATGCGTCCTCACCATGAGTATGAGAATTGGCGCTTAGTGAGTTATTTTTACGAGGGACTTACATATAGAGAGCGATAATTTGTGGAGATGATTTGTAATGGTGAGTTCTTACAGAAAGATCCTGATGAGGCCATAGAATACCTCAATGAGTGATTACTCTAAAAGAATAACACGGTAATTGTAGCAAAACTTTGGGGTGTCGATTTTACAGAGAGACAAATTAAAAGAATAGTAGAAAGTACAAAAAAACTAAGGAAAAATATCAAATGATTAATAGAGAACAAAGATTAATTTTAAATATAAATTAAAGTGAAGCAAAGTGATTAACGAAAAAAGTACTCAATTTGACAAACAGTAGAGCATCAGGAATCCCTTACACAAAATCCTGTATTTTAATTATTCTTGATTCATTGGATAACTCAATTGGAAACTCAATTCCCAAAACTTCTAATCGGAAGATATAGATTTATAAACCAAGATTAAAACAAATATAACCCTTTGAAAAATCATTCACCACTTTTAAAATACGTAAATTATTATCACTATTGAGAAAATCTTACGACGACAATATACTTTGAAAGCGATATTGTAGCAAAGAATTAAATCAATATAGATAAATAATTGATCCAAACATAATCAAAGAACTAATCCATTCAATAGAAAAAGCATGACGGAATCCATAAACAGAACAAATTCTATGATTATTAGGAGAAGAGAACATCAACGATGAATTGAGAATGATAAAACAAAAGAGTTTTAGTAATTGAAAATCAAATACATAAATAAAAAATAAATTACAAATACCATCTAATGTGTAAGTTCATCCCTAACCCTACTTGAAAATTTAGTTACCCATAAATATAATGGACAACAAAAATATCAAAAGAAAGGTAAAGCAAACGGTGGCCATGACAATTAAATTCCTCCATCCTTCTCCTCTTCAGCCTCCTAATGATATCTTTATATAGGGTGGGAAAGAAACCCTAATATCTTCATGATTCTCGCCTAGAAAAATTGCCTAAATGTTAGGACTTATCTTAGCAGCCACGTATGCATTTCAGGAATTTGAATTTGAAAATTTTTATTAGAGACAAAGTCGTAGCCCTTTAAGTTAGCTTTCGAATGCATATAGAATCGAATCCATCCGATATGTGAGTAGAAAGTTATGTTTGAAATACTAAAGTATATCCAGACAGTCTTCTAGAGCATGTTGGACTCTGACTATTTCTCTTAATCCGAATTACTCTTAAACCCTATCATTATCCTTATTTGAAAAGTCCCTGACTGGGTTTTGACTTAATATTTTATAATCCCTGAAATTAAACATAAAAATCTGCTTAGGAGTATCTCAAAATAAATTGAAACTCAATTCAAGAATACACATTAATTTCTATAATTTTTATTCTAGCATTATAGTCCAATAATAGGGTATTTAGAGTGCACTTTCGTACACTCATCACACCCCCCAACTTATTCATTGCTAGTCCCTAGTAATTTTCATGCGAAAACGACGAGATAGATCAAATAAAATCACACATAAAGGCCATCAAGTCACACTTTCCAAATTCACATATCAAAACAATCGTAGGAATTCAATAACCCTATCACAAGCAATCCACAGAGTGTGTATATGTTCCAAACTATATCCATCTAACCAGAAGCTCTGACACATGCAACATTAAGAATATCTCAAGCGAAAGGTTCAACTCCATAACTCATAGGTATAAAAGTGTTTCATGTGAGGATTCTCTCTATGGAGCTAACAATGGGTGTACACACACTCTCATGGGAAATTAGGCAATTATGTACAAGCAACAAGCAAACATTGATCTTATGATAGGAACACTAATAAATGAGACTTCCACCACTCATTCCAAAACCTTACTTAGGATCAGAACGGTAAACACAAAAGGTTGTAACGTGACTTGGGTTCAGGGTTATATAAAAAAAAAGGATGAAAAGGATTCAAAAACTTCCAAGTACATACAAAGGGAATCTTATTAAACCTCTCACTAAACCACATTTCTGACTTGATGTACTCTCCAACTTTTCAAATCATCGAATAATGCCTCTTTTTCTCTTTCTTTTTTCTAATTCTTTTTTTTTTATAATTATTTTTAACTTGGTGAACAATTATGTATGTCACCCTGGTATTTTGCTATTTTTACCCAACCTTGGTATTTTTACCTTTGAAACTCACTCACTTGAACACCTTGTAACTCATGTTCTTCCCCTTTCTCTCTCTCATTTTATTTTTCTATAGAAAAGATAAAAATTCCACATCTAGTACACACTTGGAAGTAACAAGGGTAGGAAAAATCAGTGTATAGGTTATACTCCAATGTGGAGAGGTATGGATGATGTGGGCATACGAAAACAAAAAGCTACATGTGTTTATTGGCTCAAAGTTGGCTACTATGGGTCTTTGATGGTAAGGGTTAGCTTGAAAGGCTCAAACGTTGATCCTAAGTATATCCACCATCTTACCACAAACCATGTAATAATATTCTCACAAGAAGTGCCCAATTTAATAGATCAATGAATGCTTATCACAATTTACAGCATTTGTTGGCTCTCAATCCTCTCCAAAACTCACATGAATGCTTAAGCAAAAGAGTTCTCTAGTTACATGTGTCAAACCACTATCTTACCACAAAGCTTGGATAAGTGCATTAGAGGTTTTGTGAATGCTTCAGCAAAAATGATTATAGTGGGTTTGGTGAATTCACGAAGATAACTATGAATGAGAATGAGTACACATGTGAAAATGATGCACATGTGATGCAAATTAAAAAAAAAAAAATTGACACATGAAAAGATGCTACAGAGTTCCAATAAGCATTTTAAATACTGAATTTGCACCACCACCCCCCAACTTAAATGAAACATTGTCCTTAATGTTTAGGAATCAAATTTGAATGGGGAGTAACTAAAAAGAGTAGAATATACCTGATGAGTGAAGTGAGTAGCTTGCTAAGTACCAAAGATGATAGCCTGAAATGAGAAAATGAAATTAGCCTGCAAACAAAAATAAAGAAAACAACAGCAAACAAAAAGGAAAAGAGAGAAAATAAGAGAAAACAAAACAAATAAAGAAAAAAAGAAAACATACCTACGTGGTGTGGTCAAGGGTGATAGACCGGATCTACAAGTAGAATGCCTTCCACTTCCGAAACTTGCCTATCAATTAATACTTTAAGGCGTTGACCATTTATTTTAAATATCCGACCATCCTTAGGATCCTTTATTTCTACAGCCCCATTTTCAAAAACATGCTTCATGGCAAAGCGGCCGGTCCACCTAGACCGAGGTTTTTCTAGGTACTTATAGAGTCTAAAATCATATAAGAACACTCTATCATTAGCCTTAAATGTTTTTCTCAAAATATTTTTATCATGAAACGCTTTCATTTCAGCCTTATAGATTCTGGAGTTCTCATAAGCATCATTTCTCAACTCCTTTAACTCGGTTAACTGAAATTTCTTAAGTTTACCCGCATTCAATTTCGAAGAAATACTAATAGGAGAAGTGTCACCTGGGGCGACAAATGCATGCTTAAGACCTAAGGGCAGTGGCTTCAATTCCAATTTGGGACTATCCATGCTTGAAGGAATCTGATTTTCACTTTTCTTAGACAGCTCCTCAAATTTTGGTTGCAAAATATGTGGGCCATAATCCTGAAGTTCATCAAAAATAGCACAAACATCAACAACATCAGATGAATCATTCATAGTATCAAACTCAGAATTTACAAGAAAATATTCAAGTTAATTAGAATCATGAGTTGTATGAACTCCCTTGTCTATGAGTGCGTCAATCATGTATGTTTGTTGGCACTCATCATCATCCTCAGGCTGCTTAGTGATGTGAAATATGTTGACCTCCATGGTCATGTTTCCAAAAGATAGTTTCATCAACATAATCTTGCAGTTTATAATTGCATTAGCTGTAGCAATAAAATGTCTACTTAATATGAGAGGAATCTTAGAGTCAGACTCAACAACCAATTGAGTATCCAAAATTAAAAAATCAACGGAGTAGTAAAACTTGTCAATTTGGATCAAAACATCCTCAACTATCCCTCTTGGTTTCTTAACTGAACGGCCAGCTAATTGAAGCACAACAGAAGTGGGTTTAATTTCACCCAAACCAAGCTGCAAATAAATGGAATAAGGCATTAGATTCAAGCTAGCTCCTAAATCTAGCAAAGCTTGCCCAAACTCATGACCTCCAATGTTGCATGCAATGGTTGGACAACCAGGATCCTTGTACTTGGGAGGAATCCGTTGCTCAATTAGAGCACTAACTTGCCCTGTCAGGAATGTTGTCTTCTTCACATGGTGCTTCCTCTTAACTGTACACAAATCCTTGAGAACTTTTACATAAGTAGGCACTTGTTTAATCACATGCAAAAGAGGAAGATTGATTTTTACCTGCCTTAGATTATCTAGGATTTCATTGTTTGGATCTAAAGTTCGCTTGCTTGATTTTAAAACTTGAGAGAATGGTACCTTAATAGGACTCTTTGTCACCACAAGTTCCTTAGGCAGCTCGGCATCACTACTATCTTGATCATTTTCCACATCCTTTGATTTGTTCGTTGTTGAGATGTGTAATGACTTACCACTTCGTGTCAGAATGACATTCACCTCCTTCAAATTCTCTTGCGCTATGTGTTGACCGTGGTGTGAGGACTAAGCTTGAGAAGGTAACTTACCTCACTCATTCACACTCAATGAGCTTATCAATTTGGACACTTGGCTCTTTATCTCATTATTTTCTTCTATAACCTGCATAATCAAAGATTCAAACTTTTGGTTAGTCTTACCCTGTGCTTCAATAAAAGCATGCAAAGTGTCTTCTAAAGGACTCCTAGAAGATGAAGGTGCACGATATGGTACAGGATATGATCTAAGGGGTTGTGCAAGCTGCTGGTTTTCAGACTTCCAGATAAAATTGGGGTGATTGTGCCACCCCGGATTATAGGTATCAGAGTAAGGTGTAAAAGGCTTCTTGTACATACCCAAGGCATTACATTGTTCCTCGTACAATCCTCTCATCTCAGCAAGTGTGTGACACTCTTGGACGAGGTGATCTACCCCGCCATACACAAAACATGGTCCAAAAGACTCTGCATAATTAGCCATGTGTGTTAACTTTAAGGCCTTAGTCTTTAATACCTCTAGCTCCCTAGTGAGCATCTCAACCTTAGTGTTTTGGCTATCTTCCTCCTTGAGATGGTAAATTCCACCACCATTTGGGTTTCCTGCAGGTCGTGACCTATTTATGCTCTCAGTAGTACTAGGTCCAGTCCAAGTGTGAGCTTTTTCAACAAGCTCATTGATGTATTCTATGGCCTCATTATGATCTTTCTGTAAGAACTCGCCATTACACATCATCTCCATAAATTGGCGCTCTCTATACATAAGTCCCTCATAAAAATAGCTCACTAGGCGCCAATTCTCATACCCATGGTGAGGACATATACTCAACAATTCCTTAAATCTCTCCCAAGACTGATACAAAGTCTCACTATCCTTTTGTGCAAAAGTGGAGATTTACCTTTTTAAAGCGTTGGTCTTATGTTGGGGAAAGTATTTATTAAAGAAGATTTGAGTCATCTCACACCATGACCCAATAGATCAGCGTCTTAGTGAGTATAGCCAACTCTTAACTCTATCCTTCAAAGAGAAAGGAAAGAACTTAAATCTCACAATGTCATCAGTTGCATTATGATTATGAAAAGTCGTAACTAATTCCTCAAACTCCCTAATGTGCACATATGGATTTTCATTTTCCAAGCCATAAAAAGTAGGGAGTAACTATATCATCCCTGTTTTAAAATCCAGTTGGCAAGTATTAGCTGGAAACATGATGCATGATGGTATGACTGTGCGTGTAGGGTGCAGGTAATCCTGAAGAGTTCTAGTGGGTTAATCTTCGTGTTCACTCATTTCTTCAGGACTAGATGGATTATCAAATAAAGGATTTAAAAAGTTTGATCCTGACTCTAGTATAGGCCTACAAGCAAATCTATCCAAAGCGTCTCCATATCTGTGCATGCAATGTAACAAAATAATCAAAAGAGAAAAAAAAATATACAGCAAGCAAAAAAGAAGGAACGAAATTACCGCCTTTACAAACTGCTGAAAAGAAAAACAATCTAGCAATTCTTTTACCATCTTTCAGGCAATGGCGTCAAAATTTGATTACACCCAAAGAATAACGTGATAGTTGTAGCAAAGCTTTAAAATGTCGATTCCACAGAGAGACAAATTAAAAGAATAGTAGAAAGAACAAAAAAATTAAGGAAAAATATCAAATGATTAATAGAGAACAAAGATTAATTTTAAATGTAAATTAAAGAGAAGCAAAGTGATTAACGAAAAAAGTACTCAATTTGACAAACAGTAGAGTATCAAGAATCCCTTGCACAAATCTGGTATTTTAATTATTCTTGATTCATTGGATAACTCAATTGGAAACTTAATTCTCAAAATTTCCAATCAGAAGATATAGATTTATAAACCAAGATTAAAGCAAATATAACCATTTGAAAAATCATTCACCACTTTTAGAATACGTAAATTATTATCACTATTGAGAAAATCCTATGACGACGATATACTTTGAGAGCGATATTGCAGCAAAGAATTAAATCAATATAGATAAATAATTGATCCAAACATAATCAAAGAACTAATCCATTCAATAGAAAAAGTATGAATGAATCCATAAATAAAATAAATTCTATGATTATTCGGAGAAGAGAACATCAACAATGAATTGAGAATGATAAAACAAAAGAGTTTTAGTAATTGAAAATCAAATACATAAATCAAAAATAAATTACAAATACCATCTAATGTGCAAGTTCATCCCTAGTCCTACTTGAGAATTTAGTTACCCATAAATATAATGGACAACAAAAATCTCAAGAGAAAGGTAAAGCAAACGGCGG
The DNA here is from genome assembly GCA_003123785.1 of Pterocarya stenoptera. NCBI lineage: Eukaryota > Viridiplantae > Streptophyta > Magnoliopsida > Fagales > Juglandaceae > Pterocarya > Pterocarya stenoptera. The sequence goes on along the minus strand of QEOT01122654.1, from coordinate 19,320 downwards.
CCATGACAATTAAATTCCTCCCTTCTTCTCCTCTTCAGCCTCTTAATGATATCCTTATATAGGGTAGGAAAGACACCCTAATATCTTTATGATTCTCGCCTAGAAAAATCGCCTAAATATTAGGACTTATCTTGACAGCCACGTATGCACTTCAAGAATTCAAATTTGGTAATTCTTATTAGAGACAAAGTCGTAGCCCTTTAAGTTAGCTTTCCAACACATCTGGAAGTGTATCAATCCAATATGTTAGTAGAAAGTTACGTTCAAAATACTAAAGTATATCTAGACTATCTCCTAGAGCATATTGGACTCTGACTATTTCTCTTGATCCGAATTACTCTTAAACCACATCATTATCCTTATTTGAAGAGTCCTACACTCATTGAAAGTTCTTAGGTTGTTCCAACTCTTGCCCATTTGAAAGTCCTTTAAATTTGACTGGGTTTTGACTTAATCTTTTATAGTCCCTGAAATTAAATATAAAAATCTGCTTAAAAGTATCTCAAAATAAATAGAAACTCAATTCAAAAATATACATTAATTCCTATTCATATTTTAGTATTATAGTCCAATAATAGGGTATTTAGAATGCATTTTCGTACACTCATCAATGAGTTTGCTGAAAAAGCTCACACTTGGACTGGACCTAGTGCTACTGAGAGCACAAATAGATCACGACCTGCAAGAAACCCAAATGGTGGTGGAATTTACCATCTCAAGGAAGAGGATAACTTAAAGGCAAAGGTTGAGATGCTCATTAGGGAGCTAGATGTATTAAAGAATAAGGACTTAAAGCTAACACATGTAGCAAATCATGCAGAGTCTTTTGGACCATGTTTTGTGTGTGGCGGGGTAGATCACCTCGTCCAAGAGTGTCACACACTTGCTGAGATGAGAGGGCTGTACGAGGAACCATATAATGCCTTGGGTATGTACAATAAGCATTTTACACATTACTCTGATACCTATAATCCGGGGTGGCACAATCATCCCAATTTTAGCTGGAAGTTTGAAAACCAGCAGCCTACACAACCCCCTAGATCATATCCTGCACCATATGATGCCTTCATCTTCTAGGAGTCCTTTAGAATACACTTTGCATGCGTTTATAGAAGCATAGAGTAAGACTAACCAAAAGTTTGAATCTTTGATTACGCAGGTCATGGAAGAAAATAAGGAAATAAAGAGCCAAGTGTCCAATTGATAAGCTCATTGAGTGTGAATGAGCGAGGTAAGTTCACTTCTCAAGCTCAATCCTCACACCACGGTCAACACGTGGCGAAAAAAATTTTGAAAGAGGTGAATGCCATTCTGACACGAAGTGGTAAGTCATTACATATCCTAACAACGAACAAATCAGAAAATGTGAAAAAGGTTTAAGATAGTAGTGATGCCGAACCTGAGGTGACAAAGAGTCCTGTCAAAGTACTATTCCCTCAAGCTTTAAAATCAAGCAAGCGAACTCTAGATCCAAACAATGAAATCCTAGAGAATCTAAGGTAAGTAAAAATCAATCTTCCTCTTTTGCATGTGATTAAACAAGTGCCTACTTATGCAAAAGTTCTCAAGGATTTGTGTACAGTTAAGAGGAAGCACCATGTGAAGAAGACAGCGCTCCTAACAGAGCAAGTTACTGCTCTAATTGAATAACGGATTCCTTCCAAGTACAAGGATCCCGGTTGTCCAACCATTGCATGCAACATTGGAGATCGTGAGTTTGGGCAAACTTTGCTAAATTTAGGAGCTAGCTTGAATCTAATGCCTTATTCCATTTATTTGCAACTTGGTTTGGGTGAAATTAAGCCCACTTCAGTTGTACTTCAATTGGCTGACCGTTCAGTTAAGAAACCAAGAGGGATAGTTGAGGATGTTTTGATCCAAATTGACAAATTTTACTACCTTGTTGATTTTTTAATTTGGATACTCAATCGGTTGTTGAGTCTAACTCTAAAATTCCTCTCATATTAGGTAGACATTTCCTTGTTACGGCTAATGCACTTATAAACTGCACAAATGGGTTGATGAAACTATCTTTTGAAAATATGACCATGGAGGTCAACATATTTCACATCAGTAAGCAACCTGGGGAGGATGATGAGTGCCAACAAGCATACATGATTAACGCGCTCATAGACAAGGGAGTTCATACAACTCATGATTCTGATTCTTTTGAATATTTCCTTGTTAATTCTGAGTTTGATACTATGAATGATTCATCTGATATTGTTGATGTTTGTGCTATTTTTGATGAACTTCAAGATTATGGCCCACATATTTTGCAACCAAAATTTGAGGAGCTGTCTAAGAAAAGTGAAAATCAGATTCCTTCAAGCATGGATAGTCCCAAATTGGAATTGAAGCCACTGCCTTAAGGTCTTAAGCATACATTTGTCGCCCCAAGTGTCACTTCTCCTATTAGTATTTCTTCGAAATTGAATGCAGGTAAGTTTAAGAAATTTCAGTTAACCAAGTTAGAGGAGTTGAGAAATGATACTTATGAGAATTCTAGAATCTATAAGGCTAAAATGAAGCATTTCATGATAACAATATTTTGAAAAAAAGTTTAAGCCTAATGATAGAGTGTTCTTATATGATTCTAGACTCCATAAGCACCCAGGAAAATTTCAATCTAGGTGGACCGGTCCTTTTATAGTGAAGATTTTTTTTTTCAAATGGGGCGGTAGAAATAGAGGATCCTAAGGATGGTCGGATCTTTAAAGTAAATGGTCAACGCCTTAAAGTATTAATTGATGGGCAAGTTCCGGAAGTAGAAAACATTCCACTTGTGGATCTGGTCTATCAACCCTGACTACACTACGTAGGTATTTTTTTTTTATTTGTTTTATTTGTTTTGTTTTATTTTTGTTCTCTCTTATTTTCTCTCTTTTCATTTTTGTTTGCTATTGTTTTTTTTGTTTTTGTTTATAGGTTAGTTTCATTTTGTCATTTCAGGTTACCATCTTTTGTGCTTAGCAAGCTACTGACGTCACTCATCAGGTGTATTCTTCCCTTTTTGGTTACTCTCCATTCAAATTTGATTCTTAAACATTGAGGACAATGTTTCATTTAAATTGGGGATGGTGCAAATTCAGTGTTTAAAATGCTTGTTGAAACTCTGTGGCATATTTTCATGTGTCAAAATTTTTTTAATTTGCATCACACGTGCATTATTTTCACATTTGTACTCATTCTCATTCATAGTCATCTTTGTGAATTCACCAAACCCATTATAATCATTTTTTACTGAAGCATTCACAGAATCCCCAATGCACTCATCCAAGCTTTGTAGTAAGATGGTGGTTTGATACATGTAACTAGAGAACTCTTTTGCTTAAGTATTAATGTGCGTTTTGGAGAGGATTGAAAGCCTACAAATGCAGTAAATTGTGATAAGCGTTCATTGATCTGTTGAATTGGATACTTCTTTTGAGAATATCATTACATGGTTTGTGGTAAGATGGTGGATATACTTGGATATGACGAAGGTCAACTTAGGATCAATGTTTGAGCCTTTCAAGCTAACCCTTTCCATCATAGACCCTTAGCAGCCAACTTTGAGCCAATAAACATATGTAACTTTTTATTTTCATATGCCCACATCATCCATACCTCTCCACATTGGAGTATAACCTATACACTGATTTTTCCTACCGTTGTTACTTCAAAGTGTGTACTATACGTGAAATTTATTTTTCTTCTCAATTAAAAAGAAAAAAAAAAGGAGAGAGAAAGGTGAAGAACATGAGTTACAAGGTGATCAAGTTAGTGAGTTTCAAAGGCAAAAATACCCAGGCTGGATAAAAATAGCAAAATACCAGGGTGATATATATAATTGTTCACCAAATTTTAAAAAAAATGAAAGAAAAGGACAAAAAAAAAGAGAAAAAGAGGCATTATTCGATGATTTGAAAAGTTGGAGAGTACATCAGGTGAAAAATGTGGTTTATTGAGAGGTTTAATAAGATTCCCTTTGCATGTACTTGAAAGTTTTTTTAATCCTTTTTTTCATATAGCCCCAAACCTAAGCCACGTTACAACCTTTTGTATTGATCATTTTAATCCTAAGTAAGCTTTTGGAAAGAGTGGTGGAAGTCTCATTTGTTAGTGTTCCTATCATAAGATCAATGTTTGTTTGTTGTTTGTACATAATTGTCTAATTCTCCATGAGAGTGTGTGTACACCTATTGTCAACTTCATAGAGAGAATCCTCACACGAAACACTTTTATACCCGTGAGTTATGAAGTTGAACCTTTTGCTTGAGATGTTCTTGTTATTGCATGTGTCAGGGCTTCTGGTTAGATGGATATAGCTTAGAACACACACACATAGTCTGTGGATTGTTATAGGTGGATTGCTTGTGATAGAGTTATTGAATTCCTAAGATTACTTTGATAGGTGAATCTGGAAAGTGTTACTTGGTGGCCTTTTTTTTGTGATTTTCTTTGGTCTATTTCGTTGTTTTGGTATGAAAATTGCTAGGGACTAGCAATGAGTAAGTTGGGGGGTGTGATGAGTGTACGAAAGTGCACTCTAAATACTTTATTATTGGACTATAACGCTAAAATATGAAAAGAAATTATAAGAATTAATGTGTATTCTTGAACTGAGTTTCTATTTACTTTGAGATACTCCTAAGCAAATTTTTATATTTAATTTCAGAGACTATGAAAGAGTAAATCAAAATCCAGTCAAATTCAAAGGACTTTCAAATGGGCAAGAGTTGGAACAACCTAAGAACTTTCATTGAGTGTAAGACTCTTCAAATGAGGATAGTGATGGGGTTTAAGAGTAATTCGGATCAAGAGAAATAGTTAGAGTCCAACATGCTCTAGGAGATAGTTTAGATATACTTTAGTATTTTGAACGTAACTTTCTACTCACATATCGGATTGATACAATTCTAAATGTGTTGGAAAGATAACTTAAAGGGCTACGACTTTGTCTCTAATAAGAATTACCAAATTTGAATTCTTGAAGTGCATACGTGGCTGTCAAGATAAGTCCTAATATTTAGGTGATTTTTCAAGGCGAGAATCATGAAGATATTAGGGTTTCTATCATACTCTATATAAGTATATCTGGAAAGAAAAAAGAGAGAGGAATTTAATTGTCATGGCCACCGTTTGCTTTACCTTTCTCTTGAGATTTTTGTTGTCCATTATATTTATGGGTAACTAAATTCTCAAGTAAGACTAGGGATGAACTTGCACATTAGATAGTATTTGTAATTTATTTTTGATTTATGTATTTAATTTTCAATTACTAAAACTCTTTTATTTTATCATTCTCAATTCATCGTTGATGTTCTCCTCTCCGAATAATCATAGAATTTATTCTATAAATTCGGTGTCCAACCTTTCTTCGTGCAGAGTCCATGTGCGTATGTTCCCCCTAGTCGAAAGTTTCCCTTTTATTTTTCTTTCTTTCCATCTGAGTTGTTTCTTTGTTTTTTTTTTCTTCCATCTTGCGTCGCTGGCCATGTGCCTCTTTCTTTTGCTTTTTTTTATTTTTTAATCCTTGCATGAGTAGTGGCATTTGTTCTTTTTTTATTTTATTTCCTGGTTCTCCGAATGGTTCCCACCAATTTGCTCTTCATGAGTTGGCTAACATGCGTGCCTGTTGGATGCTTCTCCTAAGCGCGATTGCTTCTTTATGTCTTCCGTTCCTACAGAAAGCAAAATATGCTTAACTTATTTTTATTTCTTTGCTTGCTTTGTAATGGGAGAGAGAGGGAGAGAGAGAGAGAGAGAGCCGAAAGGTAGAGATAGCAAACGTGAAGGGCTACGAAGTGGAGGAGTTGGTGGTGTTTCTAGCTGGGCATTGGCGCCGTCCTCTTAGTCTGAGACCGTGAGTGGTGCTGCCGCAAGGTGGTAGCGGCTGTTGTGTGTGGGACGCTGCAGAGGGAGGAGGTGCACCGTGGCTTCATGCTGGTGCAGGTTAACGCATGATGGTTTTGGGTGACGTGCACAGCGGTGCATGCATAGAGGCTGGGCAGAGGGAGGAGGTTGCAATGTGGTGGTCATTTCATGGCAGCACTCATTTGGTGGTTTACAGCAGTACTGCTTGGGCTGGTGAAAGAGGCTTACAATGGTGCTACTGTGGAAGAGTGGTGCTACTGTGGAAGAGCATGTTGGCTTTGGTTGCTACAAAACAAACAAGAAAATAAATAATTAAATAAAAATAAAAATAAAACTAGACAAAAAATGAAGAGTAAAATATTAAAGGTGTGTTGTGCATGTGAAAGAACATTATCAAATTAAATCACAAGTTTTAAAATCAAGCACAAACTATGCAATTAATCAATTTAAATCATAACTTGAATTTATGCCTCTTAACCATTTTTTCATCTAAAACCAATAATTAAATAATTAAAAATATATTGGTTCTAGATACAGAAGATATGCAATAATGCAGCTCAATCACTACACCAATGGAGTGTCCCTCATATTTCCTTCCTCTCGACTCCATTGGTGATCTGTCCCCTTGGGACGGTGGGCCCTCACAAACTCTATTTTCAAATTCTATAAAATTTTAGTTTTATATGCCTTTTTTGTTGTTTGGGTGAACTATTGATATTATTATTTGATCACTTAATATCCTAATATTCTACCAAAGTGGAATATCGATCTATGGCCTACACTAATTGTGAGACGGCATAGATGCTCTATTTATTTATGACTTCCAGGTTCTTCATCCAAAGGTTGCTCCTCTTTTTTGTGACAACAATGCAGCTTTACAAAGTGTTGCCAACCCTATCTTTCATAAGCATAGAAAGTATATTGAGATTGATTGTCATTTAGTTCGAGAGAATTTGCAAGCTGGCATTATCAAGATTATGCAAGTTCCTTCTGCTTATCAATTAGCATATACACTAACTAAGCCACTTGGTATTTCTTCTTTCCATAGTTTAGAGTCCAAAAATATGTTTCCATGTTTTGTACTCTCCATCTTGATGGGAGTATTAAGGATGCAGTAATATTTTATGTATGTTGAGCTGGATGTTATGTAGTCAAGAGTCTAGTTAGACATTTGGTTATTTACCTACTTAGGTACTGAAGTTAGTTTTACGTAACACTCAGTTAGATTGTGTATAAAAGGCTAAATATGGTACATTGAGTTTTATATGCCTTTTTCGATGAGGTTTGTCAATGTACTAATTGTGGGATCCATTATAGTTAAAGAGTTAGAACACAATTATTTTCTAATCATTGTGGGACTCACTTCAACTGTATGTTCAACCTACAAAAAACCATGCTTGAAATAGAGATTTTGCTCATATAATAGCTAGCTCGCTCATGTGTTGACCCAGGCTTTCCACAATGGCCACATAGGACATGAAACTAGTTAAACCATGCCATTTTGCCCATCAAGCCACCTATACCATTTCCCCCAATTGTGATTTGTGGGCATGGTCCAAACCTACTCATTCCTTTCATCGATACCACCTTCGGGAATACTTTACAATTTCTATAGGAATTGGTTTGCTCGTGACAAAATTCTTATCAATTGGGCTTTTCTATAATTATTAGCCAATTAACTTAATTTAGGTCCAAGGAGATTATCCATAATTTATCCCTAATAGTATTAGATCGGGTCGTTACAACTATACTCAAGAATCTAGAAATAGGAATCTAGTCCATGACTAATATTCTTTTCATTTCCGTTGCACTTTTCCATTTATTACACATATCACCACTTTTATTCTTATTTTCTCATTATAAATATTTTCACTATTTCAAACAAGTTTGATTTTAAGCAACTTTTCCTGAGGAGATGATCTAGGAATTTTATTCCTTATTATTACACGACACCCTCTTGCACTTGGGAGAGCCTTTGTACTGCTCATTTTTTAGCGAGTCACAAATACATGAGACATGTGACATGGACTCATGACAAAAACATAATTCTTGTTCATGTAACATGTAAAGCCGAATAACATAGCTCATTTCATAGCATGCATCTCATATCATAGCTTGAAAATATTAGAATATGTAAACAAAGATAATTTCATGCAAACATATTCGATTTTTTCATCAAACCATCAAAACGGATGTTTATAACCCAAAAGATGGCCTTGTCCGATTCATTTAGGCCTTCCAAACTATGTATTTTCATCATTCTAACTCATAACATCATGCACCCATTAGATCTTACGTCCAAAGAAACATGGAAACCAATATACATGGCAAAACTGAAACTAACATACATCATATTTAAAAACTTTGCTTAATCATACATCACAAGATATTGTATCTCATCACTTTTAATCATAGCCAAAAATAGCATCATAGAAATTAGGGGTGAAAACCGAAGGGTTGGTTTCGGTTTTGGTTCAAAACTGAAACAACACCGATATTTGGAAATGGTGTGAATCTTGACTGAAACCAGCTGATGAAAGGGCAGAAAACTGTCTACATCGGTCTTTGCGTAACTCCAGTCGATTCGCCGGCGTCGTCGGTGGCGCAAACAAAATTACAAACACTCGAATGCCCATCACAGATTCACAAAAAATATGAAATATCACAACAACTATGAAATATTACAACAAATATCAAAGACTCAAACACTTGTAAAGCGCAAATGGATGGAGCTGAGATGAGAAAAACCCAATGAAACCGACAATTGATCGATGATTCGATGGCATCGGAAAGCTTGTGAGAGAGAGAGAGAGAGAGAGAACGAGTGCTGAGATTGAGGGAGATGAGAGAATCTGAGATAGAGAGGGAGAGGGAGAGAAAAAGAGAGACGACGTAACTGTAAGAGATGAGATTCAAGAATGAAAGGGGGAAAAAGGGGGATTCTTAACCTAATCAAGAAACGGCGCCATTTGGTATCTGGTTGAGACCAAACAACGCCGTTTGCTTTTATTTTTTTCAACTGTTGGGGTCCAAAATGACGTCGTTCCACTTAAATGAGTGAAAAGATGTCGTTTTTATACAGGTATAAAATGAAAAGAAAGGGATAGAACCGGTTGGCCGGTTCAGCGGTTTTTCACTAGATCAAACTGGGACCAAAACGATAGAGATTGGTTCTTCTTATTTTTCATAGCTGGCCGACCTGTTCCCTGTCAGTTTTAGCCGGTTTCGTGCTCTGGCGGCCAGTCTGATCTGTTGCCGGTCGGTTTACTCGATTCTTGTACACCCCTAATAGAAATACTAGATTTAAGCAACAACTTCATGTACTAATATATGAGGGCTGAATATATCAACAAGGAATATCATGCTTCAAACCACAACTTCATACAAATATTCAAAGCATCTCATAGGCCGAATACACATACATGAAAGAATAGCCATAGTCAAACAAATAATCACATCGTTCAAGCCAGTAAACATACAAGAGTTTACAATATATATACAAATAATATCAAAGATATGTTGGAAGTTTACTTACAAAAATTCCAACAATAATGTTAGCAAAAATCTGAAAATATAATGTAACATACTAGAAATCAACTCACAAAATCCCTAGATTCCAAAAATGTGAGTGTAGTGATATTTTCGAAATCATTTTCTCATGCTAAAAACCCTAGGACTAAAACCATTGAAGATTAAAAATCCTAGTTTTTCCTTTGAGTAAAACCGAACCTTGCACTACCCTAGATCACGTGTTTATGTGTTCAAAACACCAAGAACATTTCGGTTTCGTCTTCCATGAAGAGAAAATCCTAGTTTCTAGAGTGAAATTAGGTGGTTGTGTGAGAAAAACCCTAAAACCGAAAATAACTAGGTGTGCATCAAGAAAAAGAAGTGAAATGATTCTTACCTCTAAGTGTAGAGCTCCCACTAGAAAATGGTGAGTGATTTCTTTGTGATAAACAAAAATGGTGGTGTTTAGCTAGAGAGAAAATGTGGGAAAGTGAAGACTAGAGAGGGAAAAAGTGGTGGCTGAAATGCACTAGGAGAAACAGGAAAACTTTTTGGCAAAAAGGGCTCCCCCATTTTCAGTTCCCTCCTTATATAGCATCCTTTTAAGTTTTTCACCAACCAATGCTTACAAGACAAGTGGCATCCCATTTTTTCTCTCAAGATGGGACGTGCATAGGGAAGACCAAAGGATGTTGTCGTGTAGCCCCTCTCTCCAAAACCGAAACTGTCACTTGCCTCCATTCTCCATTTTGCCCTTCCACTTATGGCTAGGTTCAATGCACCAAAAGGTTAAAATGTAATTTTCTCAAAGCCTTAATCTTCCAAAGCACTTTTCTAGTGTGCATGGTTGACATGTGGCATGAGTGTGTGTGCTCTTGGGCTTGTTAAAATTCCTATGTTACTTGAGGTGACTTTGTGTCATTCCCTAGGTGCTTTTTGCTTTTCTCTCTCTCCCCTTGTAGCCATCGGTCACATGCCCTCTTTTTTCCTCAAAAAGTCTTCTAAAACTTTTTTTTTGCCTTCCCTAGTATGACGCATCTTGAAACTCACAAAACTACTTTTTGTCTTAGCTTGACATGTGACCATGGGGACTTGTGCTTGCAAAAGTGGTGCCTACACTTCTCCAAGCCGAAACCCTAGCTTCTCTTTTCTTGCTTCTTCCACTTTTTACATATAGATCCAATGCATGGTTGACAAGTGTCAACTTAGCCTTTTTTCGAAGACCAAAAACTCCTTCCATTGCCAAGAGGCACCTTCTCCTTGTTCCATGGCCTAACTTGGGCCTCTCCAAAGAAAACACTCTTCATGGGCTTATTCCCTTGGGCTAAGTCCCTTTATTTCCTTTTGAGGGCTAACAAGCCTTATTCTAAAAGATCCAAATCACATAAAAATAGAAATTAGCCTAATGGGCTCTTACACACTTAACTAAAAATTCAAAAACACATTATCATCCATACAAAATGTAAATACAATTCCTTATGAAAATTAAGGATTTCACAAGGATACTGGAGCAGGATTGTACCGAAAATTCTTATGACCTTATTACTATATTTTTCAGCTTGCTTAATTTATTGAACGCTGGGTTTTGTAAGTAAATCTCTAACTTGTACTTTGATATTTTATGAATATGTCATATGAACTCATTTGTTGTTTGGCTACATGTTGATACTTGAAATAATGATACTTTTCATGTGATATAATCGTTTCCTTGTATGATTATCCAATAATGATTGAAATGGTTTATTGTTATTAGTTCACATCAAGAAAATGTAATGAGAGGCCACATTTAGGGTTCGGATTGCTTGATTCTTAATATGTTCATGGATATTTGTTATATGATCGAATCTCTAGAGGATTAAGTCTATAAAATACTTGCCTTTCCATGAGTATGTTTCGGCTATAAATGCATGTTATGAAGTCTTATTTAACGCATTAGAAGATTCTAAATTCATTAAAAGTTGGTTTAATATATATTTCAAGATTTTTAGGTCTCGGCCATGACCATGGATGAAGTATTAACATTTTGTGATTGAAGTTTTAATGATTGAAAACCGATTCTCGGATATGCTAGGGTTTATATGTTTTGGCCACTAAATGTAAAGTTTGAATGTTTATTTCTTGCTTGTTATTCAATGCCTCAGAATTTATGAAAAAAAACATGGTCGCATGTTCTAATATTTTTAAGCTGTAACACGAAATGTACAAGGATATACATGATTGTTTGTTATATGGTCATGATTAAGTTTCGGCATTGCATGTGTCCCATGGAAGTTCTAAGTTTCATAGTTCATGTCACATTCATTGGTATTGTGAAAATCCTTCAAAAGAAAATGAGTCTTTTAAAAAAATTTTGTCATAACCCCAAAGGTTAATATGGAAAAATGCCCTAGTGGAACTCCTCTATTCATTCAAGAGTATCTAAAATGGAATGGTAACCTCTGGGTCAACAAAGTATAGTCGACGGTTCTCGAATGGTTCCTAAAAGAAAAGAATACCAGAGCAGGGTTGCACCTAAAACTAGTGGGTGCCCTACGACGACTGCAAAAAGCAAACTGATGTAATATGAATGATTAAAAGTAAGACGTAGTCCACCTTAATTAAAGNCATAAAAATAGAAATTAGCCTAATGGGCTCTTACACACTTAACTAAAAATTCAAAAACACATTATCATCCATACAAAATGTAAATACAATTCCTTACGAAAATTAAGGATTTCACAAGGATACTGGAGCAGGATTGTACCGAAAATTCTTATGACCTTATTACTATATTTTTCAGCTTGCTTAATTTATTGAACGCTGGGTTTTGTAAGTAAATCTCTAACTTGTACTTTGATATTTTATGAATATGTCATATGAACTCATTTGTTGTTTGGCTACATGTTGATACTTGAAATAATGATACTTTTCATGTGATATAATCGTTTCCTTGTATGATTATCCAATAATGATTGAAATGGTTTATTGTTATTAGTTCACATCAAGAAAATGTAATGAGAGGCCACATTTAGGGTTCGGATTGCTTGATTCTTAATATGTTCATGGATATTTGTTATATGATCGAATCTCTAGAGGATTAAGTCTATAAAATACTTGCCTTTCCATGAGTATGTTTCGGCTATAAATGCATGTTATGAAGTCTTATTTAACGCATTAGAAGATTCTAAATTCATTAAAAGTTGGTTTAATATATATTTCAAGATTTTTAGGTCTCGGCCATGACCATGGATGAAGTATTAACATTTTGTGATTGAAGTTTTAATGATTGAAAACCGATTCTCGGATATGCTAGGGTTTATATGTTTTGGCCACTAAATGTAAAGTTTGAATGTTTATTTCTTGCTTGTTATTCAATGCCTCAGAATTTATGAAAAAAAACATGGTCGCATGTTCTAATATTTTTAAGCTGTAACACGAAATGTACAAGGATATACATGATTGTTTGTTATATGGTCATGATTAAGTTTCGGCATTGCATGTGTCCCATGGAAGTTCTAAGTTTCATAGTTCATGTCACATTCATTGGTATTGTGAAAATCCTTCAAAAGAAAATGAGTCTTTTAAAAAAATTTTGTCATAACCCCAAAGGTTAATATGGAAAAATGCCCTAGTGGAACTCCTCTATTCATTCAAGAGTATCTAAAATGGAATGGTAACCTCTGGGTCAACAAAGTATAGTCGACGGTTCTCGAATGGTTCCTAAAAGAAAAGAATACCAGAGCAGGGTTGCACCTAAAACTAGTGGGTGCCCTACGACGACTGCAAAAAGCAAACTGATGTAATATGAATGATTAAAAGTAAGACGTAGTCCACCTTAATTAAAGTGGCCAGTGGTTGATGCGGTAACTAGCGAAGAACACACGGTATTTATGGGAGCCGTGAGGTATCTATTTATATGTTAAAAGTTAAAAAAGACCTTGAACTCAAAGTTATGCTATGATACATGAACAAGAACCCAAGCTCACAAGTATGTTAAATGAAAAAGTATGAAAATTGAAAGATGTTTTATGAAGGAAATGATTTTGAAAGTTATGATATACACGGTAATTTTACCACATTACCATTGCTTGGTAGTAAACCGATTGAATGCAAAGTTTCAAAGTTATGAGGTTGGATTTTTTTCGCTTACTATAGTATTACTTTGACTTTATGCTATGTATGCCTCATCCCTGGGCCAATTGGAGCCTGTCATCTTTTTACTACTTTGCCACTTACATAGTAATAAACCAATTGAGTGCAAAGTTACAAAGTTATGAAGTTGTATTTTTTCGCCTCAGGGCAACCTATGGGACTACCATGATGTTATGGTATGTATGCCGCATCCCCAAGCCAATCGTAGTCGGTCAGTCACAATTTTACCACTTTGCTCTTACTTAGTAGTAGATCAATTCAGTGCAAAGTTGCAGAGTTATGAGGTTGGGATTATTTCACTCTGGGGCCACCTATGGTACTACCATAACCATATGGTATGTATATCCCATCCCCGAGCCAATCAGAGTTGGTCGCATTTTTACCACTCTGCCCTTGTTTAATAGTAAATCAATTGAGTGCAAACTTGCAAAGTTATAAGGTTGGAGTTTTTTGCTTGAGGATTTCCTATGGTACTACCATAACCTTACGGTATGTATGCCAGATCCCTGCATCAATCGGAGCTGATCCCATTTATACCACTTTTTCTTTACTTAGTTGTAAACCAATTGCATGCAAAATAAGATGTTGGATTTTTTCGCTCGGGGTCTTCCTGTGGTACTACTATGACCCTAAGGTTATGTATGCCCCATTCATGGGCCAATTGGAGTTGGTCATATTTTTACCAGTTTTCCCATTGCTTAGTAATAAATCCATTGAGTGCAAAGTTATAAAGTTAGATTCTTTTTGCTTGGAGGCCACCTAAATTATTACAACGATTTTTTGTTATGTATCCCCCATCCCAGACCAATCAAAACCAGTGGCAATTTTACCACTTTGTTATTACATAGTAGACCAATTAAGTTCAAAGTTTCAAAGTTATGAGGTTTGAGATTTTCATTTGGGGGCTTCCTATGGTAATACCATGACCATATTGTATGTATGCCCCACCCAAGGCCAATCATAGCTAGTCGCATTTTTACCACTTTGCCCTTGCTTAGTTGTAAACTAATTGTGTACAAAGTTGCAAAGTTATGAGGTTTGAGTTTTTCTCTCCAAGGCTTTCTATGGTACTACCATGACCATATTGTATGTATGCCCCATCCCGGACCAATTGTTGCCAGTCACATTTTTAACACTTTGCCTCACTTAGTAGTAAACCAATCGAGTGCAAAATTGTAAAGTTATGACATTATAATTTTTCGCTCGTAGGCTTCCTATCGTACTACCATGATCTAATTGTATGTATGCCCTAAACTCGGGCCAATCGGAATCGGTCAAATTTTTACTCCTCTACCTTTGCATAGTAGTAAATCAATTGAAAGCAAAGTTGCAAAGTAATGAGATTAATTTGTTTTCCTCTGGAGCTTCCTAACGTACTACCATGACCATATTGATGTGTGCCCCAGATTAGACCAATCGTAACCGATTACATTTTGACCACTTTGTCCTTACTTAGTAGTAAACCAATTAAGTGCAAAGTTGCAAAGTAATGAGGTTAAAGTTTTTCACTCGGGGGCTTCCTATGGTACTAACATGACCTTATATGGTATGAATGCCCCATCCCGGCCTAATTGGAGCCGGTTAGCTTTTTGCCACTTTGCTCTTGCTTAGTAGTAAACCAATTGAGTGCAAACTTGCAAAGGTATGAGGTTGGAGTTTTTCTCTCGAGGGCTTCCTATAATACTCTATGTCCTTATGGTATGTATGCCTCATCCCTATGCCAATCAGAGCTGGTCACATGTTTATGACTTTCCCTTTGTTTAATTGTAAGCAAATTGATTGCAAAGTAGCAAAGCTTAGAGGTTGGATTTTTTCTCTCCAGGTTTTCCAATGGTACTACCATGACCATATGTGCCACATCCTCGGGCCAATTAGAGTCAATCACATTTTTACTACTTTGCCTTTACTTAGTAGTAAACCAATTGAGTGCATAATTGCAAAGTTGCTTATAAGCTCCTCATAGCTGATATAAGGAGTCATTTCTTCTTGGGATGATGAATCAAGGAAGCTTTTTAAGTCATTTGCGCATTAAGGTAAGTGTAACTGATGGGATTTATTAAATGGTAATGAGCTTGGCATTCTGTATATCTGGCGGAAGCCGACTCTGGGCGTTCATCGTGTTGTAGGTTGAAGTTTTTCTCTCGGGGACTTCCTTAGGTACTACCTTGACCTTATGGTATGAATGCTCTATTCCTGGGCCAATTGGAGCCGGTAATATTTTTACCACTTTGCCCCTTACTTAGTACTAAACCAATTGAGTGTAAAGTTGCAAAGTTATGAGGTTGGATTTTTTTCGCTCAAGGGTTTCCTACGGTACTACCAAGACCTTATGGTATGTATGCCCCATCTCCAGGCTAATCAGAGCCGATCACAATTTTACCTTTTTGTCCTTTTTTAGGAGTAGACCATTTGAGTGCAAAGTCGCAAAAGTATGTGGTTGTTGTTTTTCACCCAAGGGCTTCCTATGGTACTACCATGACCATATGGTATGTATGCCCCATCTCCGCACCAATTGGAGGCGGTCATAGTTTTACCATTTTTACCTTGCTAAAATGTAAACCAATTGAGTGTAAAGTTGTAAAATTATGATGTTGGATATTTTTTCATTCGAGGGCGTCCTATGGTACTACTATGACTTTATGGTATGTATGCCGCATCCCCATGCCCATCGTAGCTGGTCAAATTTTTACCATTTTGCCGTTGCTTAGTGGTAAACCAATTGAGAGTAAGGTCACAAAGTTGAACTTAGGATTTTCACTCGGTGGCTTCCTTAGGTACTACCATGGAGCCTAGCAAGTCATATTTTTATTACTTTACCCCTTACTTAGTAGTAAACTAATTGAGTGCAAAGTTATGAGTTTTGATTTTTATTGTAAAGTTAGGGGTATACAAACCATGACCTTATGGTCTATATGCCTCATCTCAAGGCCAATTGGAGCTAGTCACAATTTTACCACTTTACCCTTTCTTAGTGGTAAACCTATTACGAACAAGGTTGCAAAATTATGAGGTTGGAGTTTTTTGACTTGGGGGCTTCCTTGGTGCTACTATGACGTTATGGTATGTATGCCCCATCCCAAAGCCAATCAGAGCCATTGACATTTCTATCACTTTACCCTTACTTAGTAGTAAACCCATCGAGTGCAAAGTTGAAAATTTTAAGGTTGGAGTTTTTCGCTTGGGGGCTACCTATGGTACTACCATGACCTTATGGTTTGTATGCTTCATTTCGGCCCAATTGGAGTCAATCATATTGGATGCTCCTCGGGCCAATCGGAGTCGAGCGTATTGAGTGCTGAGTTGTAAAGTTATGAGGTTGAAATTTTTAGCTCGGAGGCTTCCTATGGTACTATCATAACTTTATGGTATGTATGCTCCAAACTCGGACCAATCAGAGCTAGTCACATTTTTACCCTTTTGCCCTTGCGTAGTAGTAAATCAATTGAATAAAAGTTGCAAAGTCATGAGGTTAAAGTTTTTCACTTCGGAGCTTCCAATTCTATGACCATGACCATATTGTATGCATGCCCCAAACGGGTCAATAGTAACCGATCACATTTTTACCACTTTGCCTTTACTTATTAATAAACCAATTAAGTGCAAAGTTGCAAAATTATGGGTTAAAGTTTTCTGCTCAGGGGCTTCTTATGGTCCTATCATAATCTTATGGTATGCTTGTCCCATCCCGGGCCAATCGGAGCAGGTCACATTTTTACCACTTTACCATTGCTTAGGAGTAAACCAATTGAGTGCAAACTTGAAAAGTTATGAAGTTGGAGTTTTTCGCTCGGGGGCTTCATATGGTATTACCGTAACCTTATGGTATGTACGCCCCATCCCCGAGCCAATCAGAGTCGATCACATTTTTACCTCTTTGCCCTTGCATAGTAGTAAATCAATTTGGTGCAAAGTCATGAGGTTAAAATTTTTCCCTCAAGGGCTTCTTATGGTACTACCATGATCATATTATGTGTGCCCCACCCACGACTAATCGTAGCCGATTACATTTTTATCATTTTGCCATTGCTTAGTAGTAAATGAATTAAGTTCAAAGTAACAAAGTTATGAGGTTGGAGTTTTTCCCTCGGGAGCTTTCTATGGTACTACCATGGCCATATTGTATGTATGCCCCATCCCAGACCAATCGTAGCTGATCACATTTTTAACAATTTGCCCTTACTTGGTAGTAAACTAGTTGAGTGCAAAATTGTAAAGTTATGAGGTTATAATTTTTCACTCAAGGGCTTCCTATCACTACCATAACCTCATGGTGTGAAGTTTTAAGTTCTCAACTATAATATCATTTTGCTCTCTCTCTTTCTCTCTCTCTTGCATGAAACCCTTCTCTAAAAAAAAAAAAACCCTAGCCGCCATTCATAGGGGGGAAGGGGAAGCTTCGGCTTCCTCATCCCCTCTCCTCTCCTACCTCTCTACCATTGGCTTCGACGGTTTCTTTGGTGTTTTTGTTGTTTTTCAGGTTTTGGCAGAATAATTGGGAGGTAGCCGATCCGAGCTCCTCTGGTGGAATTTCTCCTTCATACCATCGGGAGATCCCTTGTCCGCCGATCTTACAGCCTCCCGCTTTGGGTGCCATTTGGAGAGGCGCATTGCCCCCACGCGCGGATTACAGAGAACGCGTGGCATACGCGAGCCCCGAGTATCACATCGCGTCGGAGCCATGTGCGGCAGCTCAGGGCCCGGTATATCGGCACTGTGTCGACCGGCAGTTTGGCTTCTCCCCAGTGTGGCGCGTGACCCCCACACGCCACCACCGATCCTGTTTGGTTCTGTTTGTTTATTGGTTCTATTTTGTTGAGAGTTTGTTTTTATTTAGTGGTTGTTTTTGTTTCAAGCACCACCACTGAGCTTATTTTAGTGGTTGTAGCAGTGTTGTTTTGTTGGGATGGTTTATTTGCTTTTCAGTCTTTATTTGTTTTCAGCATTAATAATAGAAATAGGCTATTGGACCCTTTTGGTGTCCATATCAGTTGAGTCTTGTTCTTCATTTGAGAGGAGACGGTGTGATATGACTACTCCTCTTAGAGAGGATGGTAAGTGATAGCACTTCTTTTCTTTTGAAGAGAAGTCGTTTAGGCTCTGCTTTTACAAAGTGCGATTCTCTCAGGCAAACCTAGTTTGTTCAGAGAGAGTTTATAAAAGTTAAGATAAAGTCTAAAGAAATTTATGTATGAGGTGCTTCAGAGTAGATGCGTAGGTTGACTTGTAGTCTGAGTTTTTTTTTCTTGTATTGATAAGTCACATTTGTTACTTCGGGATTCATTAATGAAATGAAGTCTATTTTATAAAAAAAAAAAAAGCCCTAATGGTGTGTATGCCCCATCTCTTAGCTAATCGGAAGTGGTCATATTCTTATCAATTTACCCTTGTTTAATAATAAATCATTTGAGTGTAAAGTTGTAACATTATAAGGATAAATTATTTTGTCGATGGCTTCCTATAATATTATCATACCTTATGATATACATGCCAAATCTCTTAGCCAATCTTTAAACCTTCTTTTGCATGATAATTGTGACATAAATGATTCAGGTTACATTTGGATAATGAGGTATTTTAAAGTATTTTGTAAATAGAAATAAAAAAGTAATAATAAAATATTAAATAATAATAAATAGTAATAAAAAATAGATAAAAATTAATAATAAAATAATAAATAATAAAAAATAGATAAAAATTAATAATAAATTATATAATACACGGAATCCAACCAGATTATCTCCATTACAGCAACCTGCAGCTTACCAAGGCTCTCCTTCTCAACAGGCCTCTCCTTCCCAACAGGCCTCTCCTTCTCAAGAT